>PVKH010020267.1:0-14636 GCA_004027955.1 Chaetophractus vellerosus | reverse complement strand
GGGGAATTGAGGTCTAAAAGGATTAAGTAAATAATTAAGACTAAATTGCAATTACAGATTATAATCCTTTTAATAAAACAGGAAATCATAAATCCAAAGCCAAGTTTATGTTCTAGATCTCTTTACTCACAATGCAGTGTCCTTTCCCCATTAAACATATTACTTCTCATAAATTAAAGCATAAGCTCTAATCAATTATCTCAACATGCAAATAGAAAGGTATCTTGTAAAATGCAGAGCAGCCAAACTGTGGTCTGTAAATCCTCCCACTTTGCTTGACTTTCTGTAGAGCCAAGTGAAAATACAAAATTTTATTTCTTTCTATTAGTTTTACATATTCTACTGCAAGGAAGTCTTATTCTTTCTAAAATAAAGCTGAATTTTGTGTAATGAAATTATCTGTTTTGGGACATTGCATCATATTTCACTTTCATAGACATTCATGAATATTTCCCTAATACTGCAAGTCAACAAAGTCTCAGAATGTCGATTAAAATAAGGGAGATATGGAGTCCAGAAAATGCCTTTGGTCACTTGTACACATAGTCGCATAATGCAGTGTGTGGCCTATACCACAATACAAATAGTCATATTTCCCACCTGATTCCACTCCTTCATTTTACTTTATTTGGATAACATTTAAAAAATGGATTTGAAGTTCAGACTCTTAATAAATCCATAATATTCTCTCTACTCTGTGAAGTTTAAACAAATAAAGATTTAAAACCTGGCTGCAAACCTTTGATACTTGAATTGTATGAAAATGAAAATACAAACAATTCTACATTATATCTTGGCATTTTAAAGCATTCATATCTATTTATTTATTTATCTTTAACTTTTATTCTCGAAAATGTTATACATGCTCCCAAATAAAGAAAATAAAGCAGTGACCCCCATATAGCTGTTACCGTGGTACTACAATTAATAACTCATAACCTCTCTTGTTTCATCTCTACCTTCACCTATTTTGCCAATTCAGAATAGGATTATTTGGAAGAAAAATCAAGATATGTTATTTTATATGTACACATTTCAGCATATATCACTAAAAGTTGTGTCCCTTTTTGAACATAAACCTAGTAGTATTACATCTAAAATTATTAATAAAAATCCATTAACAACCTATTCATATTCAATTTCCCCAATTATATATAAAATTTATTATATATATGATCTCCCAAATATTTATATATAAATGTGTATATAAATATATAATTTCTGTATTTATATAATATATATTTACATAACATATATTACATATTTCTATATTAAATTACATGTTATTATAATATTATCTATTATATATTGTTGACATATATAAAATATATCATAAAATAAGAATTGGTTTGGTTAAAGCTGTACTCAAATAAGGTCAACACATTGTATTTATTGATTTTTTTCCTCATTTATTTATTTTTTATTATTAGAGAAATTGTGAGTTTACAAAACAATCATGCATACCTTACAGGATTTCTATACATTACCCCACCACCAATATCTTGCATTGTTGTGGAACATTTGTCACAAATGATGAAAGAATATAAAAATATTACTGCTAACTGCAGTTCATATCTTACATTTAGTATATTTTCCCCACAAACCACCCTATTGTGGATACCATGTGTTAATATTGTATATTTGGTGTAGTTCATGGGAAATCATTCTCATATTTGTACTGCTGAACACAGTCCTTCCACTGCAATGTTCACTGTGTGATACAGTCACATGCCTTGTTCAGTCCATCCAAAGTGTACATTGCGTGGCTGTCAGTTTGTTGCAGAGTTGTGCTGTCATCACCCTAATTAATTAATTTTAGGACATGTTCATTACTCCAAAAGGAAAAATACCATACCCCTTATACCTCCCTATTGCTGTCCCTTAGATTTGATACATCTTCTTGGCCATTGCTGCAAAAATATTACAATATTACTGTTAGCTATAGTCCATAAGTTACATTAGTTGTATTTCCCCATATATCACCATATTCTTAACACCTTGTAAGAGAACATTCTTATATTTGTACTATTAACCACAATCCTCAGCCACTAATGAGTTATCCTCTAGTTTTATTTCAGTTAACATTTGTTCAGATTTCCCTTTCAGCCACAACAACATTTTATAAATCAGCAGTGTTAGTTATCTCACTGAAATAACTATTCATTTCTACAGATTTATAATCAACCTTATTAAAAATTCTACATACATTAAGCATCAGGTTCCCCTTCTCCCCACATTCTATCTCCCCATAACCTATACTCTAGAGTTTACCTCCATGAGTTTACTCAATGTATTTAGTTAATATTAGTGGCACAATACAATATTTGTCCTTCTGTGTCTGGCTTATTTCACTCAACATAATGTTCTCAAGTTTCATTCATATTGTCGTATGCCACCTGATTTCATTTCTTCTTATAGATGAATAGTATTCCATCCTTGTCTATACTTCATTTTGCTTATTCATTCATCGGTTTATGGACATTTCAATTGTTCCCATCTTTCAGCAATTATAAAAAATGCCACTATGAATACCAGTGTGCAAACATCTGCATTGCTTTCAGTTCTTCTGAATATATTCCTGGTAGTGATGTTGCCAGGTCGTACATCAAATCTATATTTAGCTTCCTGAAGAAATGCCAAACTGTCCTCCACAGAGGCTACAGCATTCTAAATTCACAACAACAGTGAAGGAATGTTCCCATTTCTCCATATCCTCTCCAGGACTTGTAGCTTTCTATATGTCTAATAATGGCCATTCTGTAAGGTGTGAAATAATATTTCATTGTAGTTTTGATCTGCATTTCAATAATTGCAAGTGATGTTGAACAACTTTTCATGTGCTTTTTGGCCATTTGTAGTTCCTTTTTGGAAAAATATCTATTCAAGTCTTTCGCCCATTTCTTAATTGACTTGCTTGTCTTTTTATCGTTGCATTGTATGATCTCTTTGTATAACATGAAAATGAAACCTTTATCACATATGTGGTTTCCAAATATTTTCTCCCACTGAGTAGGCTGCCTTTTTACCTACTTTGCAAAGTCATTTGAAGCACAAAACTGTTTAATTTTTTAGGATATCCATTTATATATTTTTTTCTTTCATTGCTCATACTTTGGTTGTAAGGTTTAAGAAACCACCACCTACCACAAGATCTTGAAGATGTTTCCCTATATTTTCTTCCAGTAGTTCTCCCAGGACCATGCACTCTGCTGGCTTTCTCTGCCACCTAATGGACTGCTTCTGTTGGACAGCTTCTTCTTGCAACCTTGGGCAAGTCTCTGTACCACCTGGAGTGATGGCCCATAAGCTCCAGCAAGTTTACTTGCCACACACAGTCTGAATATTCTGAGATAGCCTCTTTCTCTCCAAAGATGTCTGAATGCCAGCTTTGGGATAGTTCCCCTCTGGTAAATTTCTAAGTATTTTTCTTATTTACTTTCCTTCAGCCCTAGAGGTAAGAATGCATATTAGTCAGCCAAAGGGGTGTTGATGCAAAGTACCAGAAATTTGTTGGCTTTTAGGAAGGGTATTTATTTGGGGTAAAAGCTTACAGTTACAAGGCCTTAAAGAGTATACCTCAAGGCTGCTTTCTCACCAAAGTCCGTTACCATGTGTTGAAGCAAGATGGCAGGCTATCTATGCCTGGTCTATCAGGCCTTCTCAGCTGCTCTGTTCTCGTTGACTGCAAACTATCAGGTAAATGGCTCATATATCTCTGGGATTTAGATTTTTGAGCCTCCTCCTTTCTGTCACATGGCCAGGCTGAACCAAGTTCTCTTATCTTCCGTGTCTTCTTGAGTGAGTGTCCATTTATATCAGCCCACCAAGGGGGCAGGGACTCAACTCTGAGTAAAGCCCTACTGAAGCGGTCAAATCAAAACCCTAATCTTAACAGGTAATTTAATCAAAGACATTTCAGGTAACTCTAATACAATCAAAGGGGATCACACCCAGAAGAAGAGACCAGTTTACAAACATAATCCTACTCCTTTTGGGGGGATTCACAAAAATAATCTCAAACTGCCATAGAGGGCTTTACACATCTGTTACTTCCACAAATCCCAGAGTCTTCTTTTTTCCCTTGTAATAGTTAACTACATTTTACTAGTTAACAATTCTTAACTTTAAATTTCTCCTGTTTAAATTATTGGTATGGTTTCTGTTTCCTTTCTTGACCCTAACTAAGGCAACCATACTTCTTTTCACACTTTTATTCTATTTCTCCTGACTATTCATTTGCTTTCTTTATTCCTATTACTCATAGTCGTTGTCTTTAAGATGAAATTTTAAAACTTTTGGAATACTAATATTTATTGAATATTGTGCTCCTAATTTTTAAAGCAGGAGAAATTAAGGTTTTTTATTTATTTAAGGAAAACGTGTATTTTTAACAATGTTAGCTAAATGTATTTCCTTGTGCTAAGCAATCCTTTGGCTATTAAGATTCTGTAGTCAGCATCCAAGCCCAGGTTCCAAGTACTGGTATACCCTTTATATTTAACCACCATTTCTCCAATTCAGATAGCTTCCAGATGTATAATACATGTAAATGAATGGACATCAGAATCTGAAACTATTAGCTTACATGCTTTTAGCAAACATAATTTATCACAGTGTGATAAATCATTTGTAGGTAAACTGAGGAAGAAGAACTATTAAGCTGTAAATATAATTTAGAGTAGGAGGTTGTAGGGAGGATATCACCTGATCAGGTAAGCCTTATGACTGCCTCCATTATAGCCCATAGAAGGAAGCCAAATCACAACTCTTCCCCTGAATATAGTCAGGATCTAAATCTAGAAAGGCAAAATGGCCATTGGTTAAGAACTAGGTCTTTCCTAATCTTTGTATGCATGTACGATTTTTGTTTCAGTTCATACTTCTATTATTTACTTGTTATCACAAACAGCCTAAAAGTTTAGACTAGATAATGAAGGAATTTCACAATGGAATGATCAAGGCAGGAAAATAAGCTGTAGCATTGAAAAAACCTTACATATTAGAAAGGAAAATTTGCTTCTATGATCAAGTCCCCATTGACAAGTTAAGAAAACTACACAATACAAAAAAAAAAATTATTTGGATTCAAGTGGAGAGGATATACTCAGATTAGTTTTAACCAATGAATCTGGTATGATTTGGAATGGTAGTCTATCTTTACATTATGACAGAATAGAGAGCATTTTAAATAAATTAGAAAAGTAAGGCTGTATTAATATTTTAATCATAGTACATATGGTAAATCCCCCTTTTCCATTATCAAACTAATTCACTTTTAGACTTACTCCTTTAGCTCTTGAGATGAAGATATTTCACTACCTTTAGAAGAAACCAGATGATGAATTGTGGAACAGATGGAGGGCACAACTTGAGATGGATCCTTATGGAGCCAGATCTATCATCAAATCACTACAAATCGCATTTTACCACTTCATGTAGTGTACACCTGTTGCTGCTTGCTAATATACTTTGCTGTCACACAGGACACTCTGTAACTCTCTAAATGACTAATTTATTGTTTCAAAATGTGCCTTCAAACAATAACAAAATGAAAGGGCTAGAAGATCACAGGGAGATAATGTCCATAGGGGGTGCATAAGACACTTTAACAAGACCGCTTCTTGCCAAAATTCCTGTTTTATATTCTAGTCCTGTTACTCAAGAGTGAAAATGGGAGTTTGCCATTAAAGATTGATTTTTTTTCATTTTCTCATGATTATAAACACACCTGTTCTAAATAACTTTTTAATGATAGACTGAAAAAATTTTATGCTAAGTGTTTTTTCTCATATACCTTGTATTTTACCTAGGGCAGGAGTTGGTCTTTTGATGACTGATATGCAAAAAAAAAATGGGTTGTTCAAACAGTATAATATATAATATTTGTTAAACAGACTGCCTTGCATTACTTATTTTATAATTTAATCTTTAAAATATACCCTCCCATGTCTGGTTGTTTTTCTGTTTTAAGCATAATCTAAACTGTAAATATTAACTATTATATTTTATCTATAGATACCTTTATGTTACACATCAGTTCCTGTCAATGTAATTAGAGTAAGGCTCTTGTTTCTACGTTTACTATATTTTAGTGACCTACAAATCCCCAGTTCACTACCCCCGTGTAGTAAAAAGTCAACAATATGTTACAAACTGGGCCCATTTCTCAATGAAACTTTAATATTCAAATAAAGTTGATTAGTAACTTTGTATTTCTAAAGGGTAAAAAAAAAATTAGGAAAGTTAAGAAATACAATTTTTTCCAAAACTGTAAGCACCTAAATATTTAAAAGTACAGGCTATATAAATGACCTCATGGGTTTAAATTTCAAACAAAATTTAGGGGAAGAAAAGGCCTTATGCTAATAGATAATTTAGTATCAAATAAATAATTTAAATGAGTTCTATATGAGTTCAGAGAAGAGAGATCTCAATTGAAATAGAATGGAGGATGTAAAAGGTCGTGAATAATGAAAACCTGTCTTTCTCTTTTTGGGGTTTCTCAAGAGAGAAGAAGAGAAATAAGACTCTTAAGGTTCACTTTTACTGGGACCTAGAATGTCAATTTTCATGTGCTTCATTTAGATTATGGCTTTTTTTAAAAAGTAGAAATCAGCAATGAAGGAATAATAGTCATCTCTAATAAAAGATTGAAGTTTGTTAAGGTTTGGGTAAATTAATGAGGTAAATATAGATTTATGACTGTTAATTTTAGCATAATAGAATGTATATTTTTAAAGGTCTTTTACTACCAAAAACAAACATTTATTGCTGTAAAATAAATATTCTTTCATTGTTCATCTAACATTTCATGTTTAATTCTGCTTCCATGCCATTTTTCATTCTTGGTACTCTGTATATTAAATCTTTCTTTATTTCTTACCCTTTTCTGGAAACTTTCCTAACATACTTATCAAGGTCTTAGTATATCCTGAACCCATAATTGGTATTTTATATGCCATTGTATTTCCTAAATATGTAGCACAGATTAAATATTTACCATATATTCATACATATTTATCCAATCACACTTATAATAATTAACAGAAACCACATCCACATCATATATTGATTTATTCCTAATGGTAGACTCTAGACAGCAGAGGTTATGCATTATTTCTCTTTGGAAACTCAGGGTGCTTTGTGCTAAAACTGTAACTGAAGTTCAGTAAAAACGGCAATAAAATTACAGGAAGGTTACTACATGAGCTAGTGCCAGAATGGCAATAAAGTATTTCTTTATTTCCCTACCTTTGTTGAGAAATCATGTGAAAGACTAGAAACAAAAAGGACCTGTAATGTACTGAGGGTTCACTTATGAAAAGAAATTGGTGAAGGGTGAAAAGCAACCTCTAACTGAAAATTCAACTGTAAATTTCCTTCTTTTTGTACAGAATGACTTTAATTTTCAAACTTAACATTCAGGGGTACCCTGGTCACTTCACCTCCCATAACATCCCTCTTATTTTAAGAATTTAACCATGGGGAAAAGTAGAGGCCATTAACTCACCACCTTACTTATATGTGAAGTAAGTAGTTCATTAGCTTCAGATATGGAAAGTACAAGTTGCTCTGAGGTTGACTGCCTTATTATATGTCTTTCAAAAAGGAAATTGAAGAATCAGAAAAGATATCCTGGTTAGTAATCTTTAGGCTTCACAATATTCAGAAATGAATTTAAAAGAGAACATTTTTTTAAATGAAAGAATAATTTTCTACAATCTCTAGAAATGTGGAAAATAGTTGGAGACAATATGGAAAATTAGAAAGCAAATTAAATTTTATTAATAAAAAATGGACTAAGCAATATTTAATAACATTGTGATGCAATTTGGCAACTAGTATAATAACAAAAATTGGAAGAAATGTGAAGAAGTAAAATTCAGATTTGATTCATTAGATTATAATTTTTTCAGTGAGGTGATGTAAATAAATATATAAAGAAATAAATATTGTTATATTACTTTGCTTACTGCTATTCTAAAGAAATTTTACAATTTATTGAAGCATATATTTATTTCACCTATGGATCTTTACACAGCTCTACTCAATATGCAGTCAGTAGATCAACTGCCAGATGGCAAGCTGTTACTCTACTAGGATCAAACAAAAAACTTCAATGGACTGCTTTCTTCTTTGGGAAAGTTTTGCTATGAAAAAATGTCATTAAGTGAGTTTAATGATATAGGTAATTTATTTTGGCACAAGTTCCTTTTTAAAACATAGATTAGCATTTTATACTTATAAATTCTATTTGTAATGAATATAAACTCTATACAAATGTATACTGTGACAGTTTGAGATTATTTATGAATCTCAAAAAGAGAAAGATTATGTTTGTAAACTAATCTCTTCTGGGTGTGATACCTATTGTTTGTATTAGATACAGCTGAAATGTCTTTGATTAAATTACCTGTTAAGATTAGGGCTTTGATTCAACCACATAAGTAAGGTGTGACTCGGGTTGAGTGCCCATCCTCTTGGTGGGTTGATATAAATGGACACTCACTGGAGAAGACACGTGGGAAGAGAGAGAGCTCTGTCATTTTTGATCCTGGGACCCTGGGAAGAGAGATGAGCCATTGCCTGATGATTTGCTGCTGACATTGGGAAAAGGGTAGAGATTCATTTAGAAAGTCCTGAGAGACAAGCCCTATGCCAGCCTATAGCTGAAATTGGGGAAAAGCTGGGCCCATGAGCCTCAAGAGGAAGAGGAAGCCCAAGAAGGAGAGACCAGGTGGAGATAGTGACAATCTTGCTCAAACACATGGTAACTGACTTTGGTGAAAAACAGCCTAAAGGTAGACTCTTTAGGGCCTTGTAACTCTAAGCTTTTACCCCAAATAAATATCCTTTATAAAAGCCAACAGATTTCTGGTACTTTGCACTGGCAGCCCTTTGGCAGACTAAAACAAATACCTAAGCTAAGCATTTTTTCTATACAATTTAAAGTAGAGCAGCTAAAAAAGAAACAACTTCACTTATATATTCTAACATGTTTCTACAGCTTTGTCTTCTGGGGAAGAACTGCTACCAACTAATGTGCCTGTTTTGTTTATCTAGGAATCTTTTTATTTTGCCTTCATTTTGGAGGATAGTTTTACTGGATGTAAAATTCTTGGATGACAGTTTTTTTTTCTTTTAACAATTGGAATATATCATTCCACTCTATCTATCCATTATATTGGATAATTTCTTTTGCTATTTCTTCAAGTCATTTATTCCTTACTCTGCCATTTCTGACCTGCTGTTAAACCCATCTAGCAAATATTTGATTTTGGTTATTGTTTATTTCATTTCTGGAATTTTCTTTTTAAAATGGATTCATCTCTCTCGAGTTAACAACCTGTCCATAAACCATTTTCAATTTTCCTTTAATTCTTTAAATATGCTTTTCTTTAATTCTTCTAACATATTTATAGCATCATCTTTCAAGTCCCTGTCTGCTAAATACAACATATGTGTCAACTCAGAGGCAGTTCTTCATTACTGCTTTTTCTTGAGTGTGTGTCACACTTACTTGTGTCTTTGAATGTCTTATAAATTTTGTTTATTGTTGTTGAAAATTGTGTACTATATAGAGTATAGCAACCAAGGATATTTTGTCAACCCCCAAGAGTGTTTTTGTGTCCTTGTTTGTGTGTGCTTTTTTTGCTTTTGCTTTATATTTTTGTTAGGGTGTTGTTGGTTTACAGAAATATCATGCATAAGAATATAAATAGTAGAGTTCTGCCATACCACCCTATTATTAAAACCTTGCATTAGTGAGGTACATGAAAGTCCATTTTTATAATTGTACTATTAACTACAGTCCATAATTTACAATAGGTTTCATTCTGTTGTATAGTCCTATGTTTTTCCCTTTTAAGTTTACTCTACAAACATATATGACTGAAAAATTTCACCTTTTAACCACATTCACATACATAATTCAGTTTTGTTAATTACATTCATGATGCTGTGCTACCAACACCATGTCCATTACCAAAACTTACAATCAACCCCAATAAAAATTCTGTACAATTTGAGCAATAAAGCCCCAGCCGCTTGTAACCTATATTCTACATTCTCACTTTATAAGTATGCTTATTCTATTATCAGTGAGGTCATAGAATATTTGTCCTCTGTGTCTGGCTTGTTTCACTCAAAATGATATCTTCAAGGTTCATCCATATTCTCACATGAATTAGAAACTTAATTCCTTTCTAGGTTGAATAACACTCCATTTTAAGTACACACCACATTTGTTGATCATTCATCATTTGAGGGACACCTGGGTGCCTCTCTATTTTGGCTATTGTGAATAATGCCACTATGAACATCGGTGTGCAAATATCTGTTGAGTCCCTGCTTTCAATTCCTTTGGGTATATACCTAGTAGTGGGATTGCCAGGTCACATAATATCTTTATACTTAGAATTCTGGGGAACAACCAAACTATCTTCCACAGTGGCTGAACCAGTTTGTATTCCCAACAGCAACAAGTAAGTGTTACTATTTCTCCACATCCTCTCCAACAGTTGTAATTTTCTCTTTCTTTAATAGTAGGCATTCTAGTGTATATGAAATGTAATCTTATTGTGGTACTGATTTGCATTTACCTGATAATGACATTTAGCATCTTTTCATATATGCTTTAGCCATTTGTATGTCATCTTTGGGGCAGTCTATTCAAGTCTTTTGCCCTTTTAAAAAAAAAAAAACATTGGGTTGTTTATCTTTTTATTGCTGAGTTGTAGGATTTATTTATATATTCTGGGTATTAAACCATTATCTGATATGTAGTTTCCAAATATTTTCTACCATTAAGTAGGTTATTTGCAAAAGTTTTTAATTTTAATGAGGCCCCACTTATCTATTTTTTTTCTTTTGTTGCTTATGATTTGCATATAAAGTATAAGAATCCATTGCTGAACACAAGATCCTGAAGATGCTTCCCCACCTTTTTTTTCTTTAGGAATTTTATAGACCTAGTTCATAGATTTAGGTCTATGATCCATTTTCAGTTACTTTCCTATATGTTGTGATAAAGGTGTCCTCCTCATTCTTTTGCCTTTGGATATACAGTTCTTCTAGGACCATTTCTTGATGAGACTATGCTTCAGCATAGTGGACTTAGCAGGCTTGTGAAAAATAAATTGGCCATAGATGTGAGGGTCTATTTCTTAGCTCTTAATTTGATTCCATTGGTCTATATAGCTATCATTATCCCAATACTGTTCTGTTTTGAGCATTGTAATTTTGTATCGGGCTTTAAAGTCAGGAAATGTGAGTCCTCTAAATTTGTTCTTATGCAAGATGGGTTTGGCTATTCTGAACCCTTTATAAATCTGATGATGGGCTTTTCCATTTCTTCACAGCAGGCTGTTGGAATTTTGATTGGGATTGCCTTGTGTAGAATTAAATTCTTGACAATATTTAGTCTCCAATCAATGAGCATATAATTCCCTTCAGTTTATTTTGATTTTCTTTTACTTCTTTTAGCAAAGTTATGTAGTTTTCCTTGTGCAAGTCCTTTACATCTTTGGTTAAATTTATTCCAAGATAGTTGTTTCTTTTTGTTACTATTGTAAATGGAATTTTTCTTCATTTCTTCCTCATTAATAGGGTATAGAAATGTTACTGATTTCTGCATTTTGTTCTTGTACACTGTCATTTTGGTGATTTTTAAAAATTATTATTTCTAGTAGCATTGTTGTAGTTTTTTTGCACTTTCTATGTATAAGATCATGTCATGTGCAAATGGTGGATGTTTTACTTCTTCCTTTCCAATGTGGATGCCTTTTAATTCTTTTTCTTGCCTAATTGTTCTAGCTAAAATTTCTGGTGTAATTTTGAATAACAGTGGTGCTATTCCAGATCATAGAGGGAAAGCTTTCAGTATTTCACCATTGAGTAAGATGTTAGCAGTGAGCGTTTTCATATAGGCCCTTTATAATGTTGAGGAAGTATCCTTCTATCCCGTTTTTCTAAGTGTTTTTACCAAGAAGGGATGGTGGATTTTGCCAAATGCCTGTTCTGCATTAATTGAGATGATCATGTGTTTTCTTCCATGTTTAATTAATGTGAACTATCACATTAATTGATTTTCTTCTATTGAACCACCCTTGTGTACCTGGGATAAATCCCATTTGATTCTGCTGTATTGTTCCTTTAATGTGCTGTTATTCAATTTCCTCATATTTTATTGGGAATTTTTGCATCTATTTTCATGAGAGAAATTGGTCTATATTTTTTTATAGTTTCTTTATCTGCTTTGGTATTAGGGTGATGTTGACTACATAGAATGAGTTAGGTAGTGTTCCCTCCTTTTCAGTTTTTGGAAGAGTTTGAGCAGAATTGTTATTAATTCTTAGATTGTTTGGTTGAATTCACTTGTGAAACCGTTATGGTCCTGGGCTTTTCTTTGTTGGGAGGTTTTGATGACTGGTTTAATCTCTATACTTGTAATTGGTCTGTTAGGATCTTTTATTACTTCTAGAGTAAGTGTTGTTTGTTCTAGGAACTTGTCCATTTCATCTAGGTAGTGTAGTTTTTTGGCATACAGATGTCCATATTGTCCTCTTATGATCTCTTTTATTTCTGTAGGGTCAGAAGTAATGTACCCTCTCGCTTTTCATTTTATTTGAGACTTCTTTTTTTCTTTGTCACATTAACTAAAGTTTCACCAGTTTTATTCTTTTCAAAGAACAAACTAATTGTTTTGTTAATGTCTCTATAGGTTTTTATTCTCTATTTAATTTATTTCTGTCCTAAGTTTTGCTATTTCTTTCTGCTTTCTTTGGCTTTAAATTGCTGTTCCTTTTCTAGTCCCTCTAGGTGTGCAATTAGGTATTTAGTTGTTTCTCTTTTTTTCTTTTTTTCCACTATTTCTTTATTTTTAAAGGAGTTTTAGATTGCATAAATGTTACATCAGAAATATAGGTGATTCCCATATAGTCCACTGTCCCACACACATTCCCCCATTAACAACATCTTTCATTAGTGTGGTACAATTGTTACAATTGATGAAGACATATTGAAGCATTGCTACTAAGCATGGTCTACAGTTTACATTATGGTTTACACTTTGCACCACACGATTTTATAGGTTTTGACAAAGTGTATAACAGCTTTATCTGTCATTGTAATATAATACAGAGCAATTCTAAAGTCCCCAAAAATGCCCCATGTTACAGCTATTTTTCCCTCTCCTTCCCCTCAGAACCTCTGGTGACCACTGTCTTTATATCAATGTTAAAAGTTCTTCCATTACTAGAATAATAAATCTACGTTAGTCCATAGTTGCATTCTTCCTTATGTCTGTTCATTCCTCAGTCTTGAGGATTTGGGGATGGTGATAACCACTCTGCTTCTGATTGAGAGGAGGCTTAGATCCCATGGGATAGATGGATGGGACTCTCTTGCTTGCAGTTGTAGATACTTTCAGTTTTTTAGGGGAATAGTTGTTGTCCATTGTCATCCTTTTGTTAGTTGTCCTGGTTGAGTCCAGTGAACTGGAGAATAGGTGTTGCCTGCAACTCTGTTGAGATTCATGCCATAATTTCTGTTATGCTTCATTTTAAACCTTTAAATTATATTTTTTGCTCACATATTGTCTTCATTGTACACTTTACATCTATAACCAACATTAGTTTGTTTCTCTCTATATTTTCCTTCATTTCCTTGAGCTGATTTTTAAAAAATTTTTAACATCTTTGATTATTTGTTACAAATTCTGTGCCTTATTTGAAGTTTTAATTTGTTCCTTTTATTGAGCCATTTCTTCCTCTTTCTTATAATGGCTTGTAATTTTTTTCCTGATGTCTGTGAATCTGATTGTTTTGATGTGTTAACTCTGAAGGTTAGTTTCTCTGTCTTGCCTCAGGTTTTATTGTTGATTGCCTTTGTATTATGGCTCTTCTATGACTCTTGTTCCAACTTATTCTGGACTTTTAGAGGAGCCTGTGTTTAACTGTTCAGATTTTCTCAGTTCTTCTGTATATGATTCTTGCCCTGGATATGCAGTCCAATTTTCAAGATTGTCTTTTTTGCATGTAATTGTTTCACCTTGATGAGAAAGCTTCCTTTCCTGTTATTTTTCCTGGACTCTTGATCTGTCCTCTTTGTTTTTGTGCAGAATTTTTCTCCCCAGCTCCTATAGCTAATTAAATTCTCTCCCTTGTTCTGTGTTCCCATTTCAATACATTTTTTTAGTTCTGGGACCTACCATGTCTTACAGCAATTGGGCCACACCCTCTTTTTCTCTGTGGCTTTTCTGTCCCCAGTTTCTTACCCATTAAGTTACCCCACCTCATGGAACCAGATTGGGTCAATCCAGAATGGTCCATTTTGCATTTAAGTGACACAGGAAAGAGAGTCTCCATTGAATGTGAACACCTCTTGCTAATAGTTCTGCTCTGGTGTCTTTTTTCCCTGGGGGCACTTTTGTATGGGGCACTCCTCAGCCACTTTTCGTCCAGCCTGGGTCTCTGCAGATTTGGGACCCTGTGCCTGGACATGTCTGGGGTTCTAACTAGTTCCTATGAGTTGTTCTATGATCTGCACCCATGGCAGGAGGGACCCAGGCTGTGCTGACTCTGTGACTCTCAAGTTGTATGGGGCTAAGTGAAAGGGGGTGTATTAGTCAGCCACAG
>PVKH010020266.1:0-14635 GCA_004027955.1 Chaetophractus vellerosus | reverse complement strand
TCTCTGTGTAACATTTGTGTAATCAATGTATCCTAAAAATGTATATAGATATATAAAAAATAAATTAATAAATAATTTAAAAAAAAAGAAATATTTCTGAAGAAAATGCAGCATTTAAATTGAGATGTTTGGAAAGTGTAAAATGCATACTGTATTTTGAGGACTTAGTATGAAATAAAGTATATAAATTTTCTGATTAATATTTCATGTTAGTTGAAAAATAGAATATTTGAATACATTAGGTTATATAAATATATTATTAACATTTTTCACCTATATTTTTAACTTTAAAAAATTTTCACACCTAGAAAACTAAAATTTCCCACATGGCTTACATCATGTTTTTATTGATCCTCATTTTCTGGATCATTAATCTTCTAGACATTTTATAAAGGCACACACACACATACATAAATACATTCCCATTTCTGTATATATCTTTCTATTAATACACATGGCCTACTTATATTTATATTTTATTTTATTTATAAAACCATGTTTACATTTCTCTATTTCCCATTCCAACTGAACAATACAGGGTTTATTCTAATCTTTTTCCTTTCCATATATAAATTCCTTCTCCAAGAGGGATATCTGGCTCCCATTATTCTCAATATATTTATTCATTTGCTTTAATTTAGATTTCAGTAAAAGCAGTTGTGAGTTGCTTAAAATACCATTTCCAAAAGGAAATTTACTAATAAGGGTTCGATATTTGTTTGTAGTTTGTGGATAACTTTTACATAATAAATGCAAATATCCTGAGTGGATAATGTGTTTGGATGAATCTATACAGATCTGTAGCATATCATTCAAGTTATAGAATATACACATCACAGAATGCTTCCTCATGTTCATCTATACATAAGCCCTGCTCACCGCAAGCAAAAATTGTTCTGAATTCTATCATAGATTAATTTTGCCTTTATATAAGTCTATGCACATAGTATATACTTTTAGGTTTTTGTTTTCTTTTGCTTAATATAATGTTTCTGAGATTCATCCATATGGTTTTAAGTTCATTCTTTTTCGATGCTGAGTAGTTTTCCATTGCATGACTATATCATAGTTTGTTTATTAATTTTCATATTAGATATTTGTTTTTTTACAGTTTAGAGTATTATTAATATACCTATAAACATTCTTTTACAAGTCTTTTTGTGGAGATACATTTTCATTTTTCTTGGGTATATTTGAGAGTGCAGTTACTGGGTGAAAGGGTATATGTATGTTCAGCATTATAAGAAACAGTTTTCCTAAGTTGTTCTAAAACTTTGCACTCCAAATAGGAGTATGTGTTTCAGTTGATGCATGTAATCCCCATATTTGCCACTGAATTTTTTAAAATTTAGCTGTTCTAGTGAATGTGAAAGGTATCTCATTACGGTTTTAACTTGCATTTCCTTTATGACAGATGATGTCTGTCACATTTTCATGTGTGCGTTGCCATTTGTGTACCTTCATTTACGAAGTGTCTTTTCATAAATTTCTATTTTTAAATTTGGAACTTTGTCTTTTTATTACTATTTGTAGGGTTTCCTTATATATTCTGTATACAAGACATTAATTAGATATATAGATTGCCTATCTGTGGTTAATATTGCATTTTCTAAATGGTGTTTTAGATAATCCAAACATTTTGGTTTGGATGAAGTGTTTGTGTGTGTGTGTGTGTGTTGTTTTTTGTCTTTTGTTTTTCTTCAATTTTTACTCTGATATACAATATGTTTTACTGTCATTTCTAAGAAATCTTTCCATACTCAAGAATTGTGAATGCATGTTCCCATGTGTTTTTTTCCCATAGAAGCTTTATAATTTTAGATTTTACATTAAGACCTGTGGTCCATCCTCCTTTCTGTGTGTGTGTAGTCCTAGTTATACTCAAGGCTTATTATACTTCCAATATATTTATCCAGTTATTCTAGCACCATTTATTGAAGTCTTTCTTTCTTCAATGAATGAATTGCCTTTCTGTCTTTATCTAAAATTAGTTCTGTATATATGAGTGGGTTTATTTGTGGACACTGTTTTCTATTGTCCAATTTTCCCAGCCATACACTAATACCATACTGTATTAATTAGTGCGGCTTTATAATAAGTCTTGAAATAAAAAATGTAATTATTACAAATCTCATTATTTTCCTTTTCTTCTATCTCCTGCTCCTTTTCCCCTTCATTTTTCACTCTATTATGAGTCCAGTGATTTTTGGATATAAATTTTAGAATTGTTTTTCACTTTCTACCAGAAAAAAAAGCTTTTGACTTTTTCTTGGGTAGCATTTACTCTACAGATAGCAATATTAATAGCAATATTAAGTGTTCCAACTCGTAACGAACTTGTTATATCTCTTTTCATATTTAGGTCTTAATTAAATTCTCTTGATGTCTGTAGTTTTCTGTGCAACAGACTTGCATGTCTTTAGTTAAATTAATTCCTTAGTATTTCATGTTTATTGGCAAAATTGTACATGTAGTATATTCTTTGCTTTTCGTTTCCAATTATAGATGTAAGTTTCTCAAAATACTTAGGTTTTTGAATACTGATCTTGTATCCAGTGACTTTGCTGAATTCCTCTGTTAGATATCTTTTTAATTTTTTTTCTTTAGTCTTCTATGTAAACACATATCATTTACAATTTAAATTTACTTCTTTCTTAGTTATTTAAAAATTATGTCATGTTAAAATTGATTTCTTGCATCTGCTAGGACTTATAATAAAATGTTAACTGGAAGTAATAAGAGAAGAAATCTTATCCTTGTTCCCAATTTTAGGGAAAAATTTACTCATTGTTTAGCATGATAGCTGAAGCTATTATTATATGGTCTTTTATAAGATTAGATAATTTTCCTTCTATTACTAGTTTGTTACAAGGTTTTATTATTGACAGGTGTTGAAACTTCTCAAAAGCTTTTTTTTTTTTAATTTATTGTGTGCTCTCTTAATACTTCTGTACTTTGATAATTTGGCAAACTACATTAAAAGCTTTCCAAATGCCTAAACAATCATACATTTTTGGAATAATTCCCACTTAGTCATAATATATGATTCATTTTACATAATTCTAGATCCTATTTTCTAGTGTTATATTGATAAATTTTTCATCTATCTTCATAAGTGAAGCAAAAATTTTAATTTTCATTATGTGTAATGTCTTTTCTTTTCTAAATATTTATTTTTATTTTAAAGAAGCTTTAGAGTACATAAATATTCCATAAAAAATATAGGACAATCCCATATGCCCCCCTCACCCCCCCTGCAATTTCCCACATTAACAACATCTTTCATTAGTGTGATATATTTGTTACAATTGCTGAACATATATTGAAGCATTGTTACTAATCATAGTCTATAGTTTTCATTATTGTTTACACTTTGCCCCACACAATTTTATAATTTTTGACAAAATATATAATGGGCTGAATCCATCATTCCAAAGCCATGCAGGACAATTCCAATGTTCCAAAAATGCCCCCATATTACACCTATTCTTCCCTCTCCCTCCCCTAAGAACCTCTGGTGACCACTGCTTTATATCATTCTTACATCGTTAGAATAATAATAAGTCTACTTTAGTCCATAGTGGCATTCCCCCCTTATGTTTCTTCATTCCTTAATCTTGAGGATTTTGGGATGGTGATGCCCACTCTGCTTCTGATTGAGAGGGAGCTGAGAACCCATGGGTTAGATGGACGGACTGTCTTGCTTGGTGTGGTAGATATGCTCTGTTTTTTGGGGGCTGGGCGTTATCCATCATCATCCTTTTCTTAGTTGCCTGGGTGAGTCCAGTGAACTGAAGAGTAGGTGTTGCAGCTGTCGCTGAGATTCATGATCAACCAGAATATGTACAGACAGAAGAATTAAATCACTGGGACATAAATTTAACAAGTATAGTGCTAATTATAGGTTCAAATAATAGGGACAGAAGAACCATGTTTAGGGAAATTACAAATAAGCTGTATTAGTCATCAGCCAAAGGAGTGCTGATGCAAAATACCAGAAATCTGGTGGCTTTTAGAAATGGTATTTATTTGGGGTAGCAGCTTACAGTTACCAAGCCATAAAGCATAAGTTACTTCCCTTCCCAAAGTCTATTGCCACGTGTAGGAGCACGATGGTTGCTGATGGCTGCCAAGAGTACAGGCTTCCTGGGTTCCTCTCTTCCCTGGGCTTGTATCTTTCTGTGAACAGCTGCCCTGCTCTCTCCACAAGGCCAGCTGTAAGCTATCAGGTGACTGGCTCTGTGTCTGTCCCCAGGGCTCAATTCTCTCCAGGCTTAGCTGCTCTGCTCCTCTGTGTGCTTACTTCCCAGGCTCCAGCATTAAAACCCCAGCATTGAAACTCCAACAACTCCTCTCCTTTGCCATGTAGTTTTCTCTGTAAGTCCCCACCCATCAACATCCCACTGACATGGTCCAATCAAATTCCTAATCATAATTTAATCACGCTCAGTTACAGACCAGTTTACAAACATAATCCAGTATCTATTTTTGGAATTCAAAAACAATGCCTAACTGCCACAAGTCTAACTCTGTTACATTGGGGAGCATTAATTCCAAAGTAAGGCCCACTGACAGGGTGCTGAATTCCTGAGATTGTCTGCCCTGCTTATAGTGTCTAGATGTTTCTCGTTCCCTCAGGAGCCCAGCTCTTTGAGGCACTGTTTACTGTGGCAGGCAATGAGATCCTGCTGAGATGTGCATAAGCGTAACCTCTGGAAGGGCAAGTTTGATAACACGGTTATATGTACCTCAAAATGAGTTGGGAAGAGTTTTTTCCTAAGCTTACACTTTACATGTTATATCTTTCTTGGTCCTTTTGCTTTTCACCTGTGTCTTTCTAATTAAAACACAACTCTTATAGACAGAAGTGGATTTTCCTTTTTTATTCATTGTGACAATACATGACTTTTTCATTTATCAATGATAAATCATTGATGAATGATTTACAGACAATAAACTGCATCAACTAAAAGCATATAATTTGATGAATTTTGGTAGATGTATATTTCATTAAATCACTATACAATCATATAGACAGAGAAGATTTTATTTCATTTATTTTTAATATAATTATGGATAAGATAGGAATTAGACCTATAATTTTGCCCTTTGTTTTCCCTTTGTAGTATCTTTTCCTGATCCACTGTTTCTTCTTTCTTGCCTTCTTTTTGTTAATCAAATATCTTTTTAGTATTACAATTTATTTACTTTAAGTTGCACAAAATAGAGTTTTATGTACCATGTGCATTTTACGATAATTTTGTTATATATTTTTCATCTCTTAACATTGTGAACACCCCAAATAAAAAGTTTTATTTTTGCTTTTAACAATCAGATATCTTATAAAGAATTTAAGAGATGAATAAAATGATTCAAATATCTTCACTCTCTTCTCAGAGTTTTCATTGTAGCCAGACCCCCCTGATAGTTTCTCGCATCCTCCCTGGTGTTCTTACCAGGATATAATCTAAAATATAAATTAAAAAGGCATAATATGTACTCAAGTGTTAAGTGTGGTGTGGCAATCATTGATCTGTGATTGATTCACAATTCTGTAAAAAGCCAGAATAAGTCATATAAAGATTAAAAACAAGTGACAGAGCAACTTTCTAAAATATTGCAAAACTATGAAATAAGAGTTATCCATATTGCACAGTTAAGGAAGATGAAACTCTGAAACAAGAATTGACAAACTTTTTCTCTCAAGGGTTTGATAGTAAATGTATGAGGTCTGTTATTGTAGCACACAAAGAGCCAGGAAAATTGGCTTATGTGAATAAATGTGTGTGGCTCTGTTCCTCTGTAATTTTATTTATGGACATTGAAATTTTAATTTCATTAATTTTATCTCACAAAATAATATTATTCTTTTCATTTTTATCAATTATTTAAAAATATAAAACACATCTTAGTTTAACCATACAAAAGTAAGCAGCAGGCTAAATTTGGACCATGGGTCGTAGTTTACCAATCTCTGATCTGAAAGAATAAATAACTGCCTGAGAGCATATAACTACTTTGATCCAGTTGTGTTCATCATCTTTCAGATTACAAAAGTAATTTTATTTTCAAATAATTTCTATGTGATCCCACCCAGTCCAATCCAAGTATTTCTCCTCTCTTTGAGAAGCACTAAGTTAAATCTTTTTTAAAATCATACTTCAAGAAAATAGAAGTTCCATTATATAAAAAGAGAATATCCAAATGTTTTTATTATTGTTTTATCCTCTTTCAAAAACAATGTCAAGTGGTATACATGTATTGTTAAAATTTATTCTGCCTCCTTTCTGAAGATGAACTTTTTCAATTACCTGACTGTGTAAAATCCAATAATTGACGGAGGTCACTTGTGAAGAATAAGTTGACTTTCTAAAGAAGTGAGCTGACTGCTTTTATTACCTCTCTCATGGCAGAAAATGTTAGCCAATGAATATATACACAGTTTTTCCTATATTTGAGACATTGATGGCTAAAAGAATTCTTTTGTGGAAGCATAAATTATAAGCATGAATCTCATCAAAGTGGCTGATAACAAAGGATTTGTAGACAGTATATTCTTCTTTACCAAAAGTAAACAGACTTTGGGCTACTGTGGCTCAAAAATATTGTTTACTAGATATTTCGGCTTTGCCACCTGTCCCCAATTGCATTTATTCCCTGTTCTTCTGTAGTTTGGACATACCATGTGAGGATTCTAGTAATGAGTTAGGAGAGGAAAGTGAAGTGTGTCTCTTCTGGGCTGATCAATTAATTGGTTCTCTAACACTTTCTATGTTGTTCTTTCCCCTTTACCAGAGCAAGTGGAAATGTTCTAGACTGTGAAATTCAACTCAGATCCCACAGTGAGAATGATGTCAACATGGCAAGATGCCCCCAACCAACTGGTCATTGATGTGTAGATGTGTTGACTTGTAGAGTGAGTTAGGATAAGCCTAAGATATGAGGCTTATTTATTACTGCAGCACAAATTGGCCTTTCCTGACTGCTATATCTATGCTGACTAATGGCAAATCTGTGGACTCTTTTCTGTGGGGAAGGAAACCATTTTTAAAGGCCTATCAGAACTCGCATAGAGGTTTCTACTGAGGGTATCTGATTATATGACTTACTTCTCAGATGAATATATAAGAGATTATATCTTAGCTACTTCTATCCCTAGTAGGTAAGAGTCTATGTGATCTTTTTTTTCCACAGATTATTATACTAGTTTCCTAGGACTGCTATAAGAAAGTCCTGGTGGCTTAAAACAGCAGGAGTTTATTGTTGTACATTTCTGGAGTCCAGAAGTCTGAAATCAAGTTGTCTGCAGGGCCATGCTTATTCTCAAAAGGGAGAATCCATTCCATGCCTCTCTCCTGGCTTCAAGTGAACGGCCAGCAATTCCTTGATTTGTGTCAACACAACTCAATCTCTGCCTCTATCATATGGTCATTTCTCTCCCTGTCTTTCTCTTACTGTGTCCAAATATCCTCTGCTTATAAAAAGACCAGTCATATTGGATTAAGGGTACACCCCAATCCAGTTTCTCCTCATTTTAACAAATAGCATCTTCAAAGATCATATTTCCAAAAGGGGTCACATTCATGGGACCAGGAGTTAGAACTTAAACATATATATCTTTTTGGAAGACACAATTCAATCCATAACAATTTCCTAGAGTGGGATAGATCCTGCTATAATGTCTATTTTTTAAAATTTATTTATATATATATTATTTTAGGATACATTGATTACATAAATGTTACACAGAAATTTTAGGAGTATCTATTTTCTTATGCTAGTCAGAGCAAAGGAATATACATCAGATTATAAGACTTTGCTGATATTTGAACTCAAGAGTTAAACTTCTGGCAATTTTCTTTGTTGATTTGTCATATTTATTAATATTCGTCTCTTAAATATATATTTTTCAAAAATTTATGACAAATATAAATATGTCAGGTGTCAGCTGAGATCCTCTATCATTTGAAATTCAAATGAAAATGCTTCCCATTCCATCAGTCATTGGAAATCTAATGTCCCTTACAATATGCCTACTAATTTTGAGGGTGGTCAATTATTGGGGGACTCTTCCATTGATTAAATAACATATTATGTTCCTGTGGAGAAATTCCTTGTTGCTTTGTGTTTTAACTTCATTTTTAACACCTGTGCAAAATTTGCAGTTGAGTAAAAATTTTTAAAAATCTCAAAAAAATGCTCTCTATTTCTATATGCTATTGATGAAATCATAGGTAAAAAGAAGAAAGCCCCACAACCAGCAGAGTAATTTTAAAGGCAGACCAAAAAATATAGGTAGCATAATTGCTGTAAAATAAAAAGAAGAATCAGTCATACTTCCTCCACACATGTTAGCAATCTATGGAAGAGAGCAACAATAACAACATCCAAACCCAGAATATGTGTTTTTTAGTCAAAAAGATACGTATTGCCCCTTAGCAGAGCTAGAAAAAAACAAACCCAGTGGAGTTGTGTGTGGCAGTTTGAAATTATTTCATGAGTCCCAATAATAAAGGGATTATGTTTTTGAAGTAATATATTCCTGTGGGTATGGTACCCTTTCCTTGCATTAAATTCAGCTTAAGGACAATTGAAATTATTCAGTTATTTTTGCCTTGGGGCTTTGATTGTACTAAGTCAGTAAATTGTGATTTGGGTTTAATCCAAGCCCTCTTCCTGGGTCTAATACAAATGGAGACACATAGAGAGACAGACACAGACACAGGAAAAGGAAGCTGTCATATTTTATCCTGCCATGTGAGAGAAAGTAATCCAGTTTTGCTCACCACCAAGCTGCAAGGAGAGAAGCCGCCAGGAGGCTCAAAGTGCTGAGGCTCAGGGAGAGATGAGCCATATGCCTCAGAGCTTGCAGCTGAACTCAGGAAGAAAGCAGAGCAGCTGAGACTGATAGAGGAGGCTTGAAAAGAGACAAGCCCTATGCCTGGTTGACCTCAGCTGAGGTCCAATAGATTCTGAAGGGGAAGGCAGAGACCTCGACATAGATAGGTGGCCATCTTACTTCATCGCGTGACAGCTGACTTTGGTTGAGAAAGCAACCCTACTGATGCCTTAATTTTGCAGACTCAGAACTGTAATTTTTACACCAAATAAATCTCCATTATAAAAGTCAACATGGTTCTGGTACTTTCCATCAACAGCCCTTTGGCAAACTAAATCAGTGTGTATGCAATGAAGATGACTGTCAAGAAAGAATTGGGTACATGCTGATGAGGAGGGCTAATAGATATCAGAAAGTTATTTTCCTTGAGGTAATCATTATTCATGATCCACAAATATTAGGCTTTCAGGCCAGTGCTGCAATGTGTCAGTTTTAATTAACACTACAGAGCACTGAAAAGCTACAGATCTTGTCAAACTTAAGTATTAGTTTTTCTCTACAACTCAAATGAAAGGTAGAAAGAAATTTTCTTTGGAAACAAGAATTTATTATTGACTATTTCCCATCATATAAAAGGAATATTTTTCTTCATATATTTGATGACTATTTTAAGGGAAAATATAGCTTTATATTCATGTATTTTAAAAATGCAAAATATTTTAAATCATAGTAATTTAACATCTTAAACATAAATCATTCAAATAAATATATGTGTCTGTTTATAAAATTGTTTTCCACTGGCACAAATATTGAATTAATTTTCAAGAATAGAGTTATGCAGCTTATAAATTAAGGACTTGGTAACTCTCAATTATTCTTTAAGAATCACATTCATGTAACCAGTATCCTTGTATTGTTAATTTATTTCTGATCTGGACTTCTGATTTGTTGATTAAGGAGGTCAATATAATATGGAAAAGAAAAGTATTTGAATGGGAATAAAGTGTGTAGGAAAAACAAGAAATTAAACAAACAGTGCTCATTTTCCATGGCCTTACACTAAAACTTTAATACTTAAGGGCCATCTGAAAATATTTTTTCTTTCACCTAAAGTTGAGTAATTATACTATGTATTGATCAGAGTAAAACATTACTGCTGCGGGGTTGACAAAATTCTCTTATACTAGATTTAGTGTTTGTAGTTCATAAGTGCAATGCTTAAAGAGAATTCAAAATATCACATATATTTTTCATTTATATAACAGTATAACTTGCTTGAAAAGTAACTTTTTTATGTCAGATCAGAATGTAGGAGCGTATAGTATTGCTGGGGACTTTGACAGACATTATCAGAAAGAGCAGCATGTGTAAGGACACAAGGGATAATAGAGCATTAAACACTAAGGGCCGCAAGTTTGACACTCTTGGAGGATACACAGGTCACCCTGGGTGGCAAGGAAACAGAGGCTGGTTCAAAAGGTTGCCTCATGGAGAACTTTTTCTCTATTTAGCCAATTTAGTAATAATCTATAGGTTACATTCTATCACCTTCCTGAGTTGCTAGCCCTGAAGGGCAGGCAGAATTGTAACTAGGTCAAAATGGCTTGTTCTTGGAAGGGATTCAGATCTCCTTTAGAAGAATATATAGGAGAGGGATATGAAGCAAGAATTCTCTCCTCTCTTAGTTTATAGAATACAGGCTTTCCTGTGAGAACAGAAAATTTAGGACTTATGCAGGTCATATCTCATTCTAGTAACAACTGGTAGGGGTTATGTTGTTCTCCTTGCATTTGTGCTCAGATACACAATTGAGGTTTTGCTGCCCTCAGTAAAATATGAAGAAAGACTGGGAAAAGAAAGCATTTACTATACTGAATAATTTGTGACAATTGTCTTCATTCTAAATAGAATTAAGCGGTATTATTCTTGGCTATTATCTGGAATCCAAAAATAATATCAGTACAGTGCACAATTCATTATAATAATGTTCCCTTTGTAAGGAATTTAGAACTTATTTGGTCAGAAATAAGATAAAGTTGAACTTGATAAACAAAAATTTTTCTGAAGTTATTAGTGTGTACCAAAGTGTCAACAAAATAATTTATAGTTTACTTTTTGTTAACGTTTTTCCTTTGAGAATTCAATTTAAAGAATTTAAATTGTCATAAAGAATATGTTTTGGATGGAATAGTATTTAAAGCAAAACTATTTTCTAATAGTTGTAGAAAAAGGAAGATTCCCAAACTAACCCCGCTATGGAGCATATAAATGCAGGTCAACATGTAAAATGTTTGACTTCTACGACACATCATTGGCAACTTATTAAAAAGGAAAGAAAGAGAGATATTTGGGGCTTAGAATACAGAATTTAATTTTATTTATTTCATACGTGAGATGATTTAATTTCTTTGCAATCTTACATGCTTTTTTTGTCTTTTAATGATTGTCAAATAAAATTTTATTGCAAAGAAAATATGTACCCTATAATTACAATGCCATAGAAAGATGATTTCTAACCACTGACAGTGATGTAGTACAGTACTTAAATTGTATTCTATATCTTAAACATTTGAACTTACTTTAATTTACTTGGTTTTTTTAAATTTAAAAATACTGTACCTTATTTTTAGTCTTTCAATTCTATGGTTTTCTCTTCCTTTTTCATTATTTCATTATACAAAATTCTCCTATATGATAATTAACAATTTTATCTTCTCATGAGCTATAACACCATGTGGAATGATTTGTTTTCATTCCTTTCTTTGAATGATAAATATTCTTTCTCTTTCAAACTGCAAAATACTTACTAACACCCTGGTTTTATTAAGTTGGTTTACTTTGGAATTATAAACCTTTGTAGTACACTGTCATGGCCTTTTCTTGTTATTAGGGAATTTTAAGTAAAAAAAAAGAGGATGATAGGAGATGGTTTTCCTCTTTGCAACCACTATTTACATTGTTCTTGTTAATTTCTTGTTAAGAAGTGTGCTATCTTATCTCATGCATTCTGTTTTAGGGCCCACTATAATTAAGATGTGTCACCTTCCTTAAATTTACTTCATGGACAGCAGAGTTTTGTATTCCAAGTTTTATCTAGTATTTTTTTTAACAAAACACCTTCATTTTGTCTCTTAAAATTGGAAACTCCATTTTTTAAATATCATAGATTATTTCATAAGGAGAAATGGAAAAGCCAATCATCAAATTTAAATGGAAGGGTAAAGGGCCCTGAATAGCCAAAGCCATCTTGAAAAAGAAAAGCAAAGTTGAAGGACTCACACTTCTTGATATTAAAACTTATTACAAAGCCCAGTAAACAAAACACCATGGTACAGCCTTAAGAATAGACATATAACATATTGATTCTAGCATTGGAAAAATTACAACATTGATGTGGAGGCAGTGACCACTGGAGGCTCTGGGTTCAGGGAGAAGGAAAAACAGTTGTAATACAAGGACTTTTTTAGGATTTGGGAATCGTCCTGAATGACATTGCAATGACAGATATAAGCCATTTTATACCATCACATAACATGCAGAACTGTGTGGGAGAGAGTGTAGACTACAATGTGAACTATGGTCCACATTGGTTGTGGCAAAGTCCCAGGATGTGTTTATCAATTGCAATGAATATGCCTCACTAATGAGGGAAGTTTATGTGGGAGAGTGTGGGAAGTGTGGGGAGTGGGGCATATGGGAATCCCTATAGTTTTTGTGTAACATTTATATAATCTAAGTATCTTTTAAAAAATAAAAAAAATATATTATTAGAAACAAATAAACAAAAAGAGCCATTTATTATACACTTTGGATAGATTGTATGGTATGTGAATATATTGCAATAAAACTGCTTTAAAATAATAATAATAATAAAGCCTAGACATATAGATCAATGGCAATGAAGTGAGAGCTCAGGAATCAGCCATCACATTTTTGGCCCATGGAGTTTTGACAAGGGAACAAAGATCTCAGTTGGGAAAGAATAGTCTCTTCAACAAATGGTCCTGGGGAAAACTGGATCTCCATTTGCAGATGAACTAAGATGAACTTCATTCCATACACAAAAGTCAACTCCAAAGGAATCCAAGCCAATATATAAGAGCCAGAACTATAGGACCTTGTGTTAGTAAGCAACGTTTTACTAGACTTTACACTCAAATCACAAGCAACAAAAGGAAAAAAAAAGTAGACAAATGGGACCTCATCAAATTAAAAACTTTTGTGTTTCAAAGGTGTTTATCATGAAAGTTAAATGACAACTTAACAGTGGGAGAAACTATTTGGAAACCATATATCCAATAATGGTTTGATATCCACAATATATAAAGAAATCCTTCAACTCAAAAAGAGAAAAATAGACAAACAACCAAAATTAAACAATGGGCAAAAGACTAGAATACTCATTTCTCTAAAAAAGATGAACATATGGCCACAAAGCACATCAAAAGATGCTCAACATCAGTAACTATTAGGAAAATGCAAATCAAAACCATAATGAGATACAATTTCACACCCACTAGAATGGCTACTATTAGAAAAATGAAAAATTACAATTGTTGGTGAGGATGTGAAGAAACAGGAACATCATTCATTGCTAAAGGGAATGTAAAATGATGCAGTGACTGTGGAAGACAGTTTGGTAGTTCCTCAAAAAGTTAAGTATAATATTACTATAGGACCCAGCAAGTCCACTTCTAGGTATATACCAAAAAAAAACACTGAAAGCTGGACTTAAACAGGTATTTGCACGTCAATGTTCCCTATGTGTTCATCAACTGATAAATTCTAAATAAAAGTTGGTATATACATACAATAGAATATTATTGAGCTGTAAAAAGGAATGACGTTCTGATACATGGGACAATATGAATGAACTTTCAAAAACATGTTGATTGAAATAAGCCAGACACAAAAGGACATATATGGTATGATCTCATGTATATGAAATAATTAGATTCAGTAAACTCATAGAATCAGAATCTAAAATATAGGTTACCAGGGGATGGTTGGACCTTACAGGGGATTGGGTGGGATTACAGGGTAGGGAGTTAAGACTTAAAATGTATGGAGTTTCTATTTGGAACAATGGAAAACTTTTGGTAACGGATGGTGGTGATGGTAGCACATTGAAAATGTAATTTACAGCACTGAATTATATATTTGAATGTTGTTGAAAGGAGAAATTTCAGGTTGTGTATATGGTACCAAGATAATTTTTTTAAAAAAACCAATGTATCTGCACAACTGAAACAGTGAACCCTAAGTTAATCCATTGTTTATAGTTAATGGTACAATTATAAAAACATGCTTCTATCCATTGTAACAAACACACTATACCAATGCAAGATGTTAATAATAGGGTGGTATATGGGAATCCTATATTTTATGCATGATTGTTCTATGCCCACAAGAATTTCACTAATTAAAAATAAATAAATAAAAGGAGACCTGGAAGCTGCAAGCTACTTACTCTGAGTAAAGACACAATTGCTTTAGCTCTCACCCCAATCTTGCCTTTCCTGTTGTTTTTTATCTCAACATCAAGTACCATAGAATGTGAGACCTAAATGCCTTTTCTTCTCTTCACTTCTTTTTTACAAAAGGCATAACTGAAAATTTCAATACAGTTTTAACAAATCTTTTTTGTTTTCTTTCATTGAACTAAACCTGATTGTTGATTACTAAAGAGTACGTTTTTTAAAGTCAGAAGCAAACACTTCAGCACTTCAAACTCATTAAATAATTAATGTTTTCAACAACAGTAAAATCAGAGCTAATTACCCAATATCTCTGCAC
>PVKH010020265.1:0-14633 GCA_004027955.1 Chaetophractus vellerosus | reverse complement strand
TATAGCCAGTCAGTGGAGCAGTCAGAACATATACATCGTTTGTTAAGTTCACCATCATATATGGTGAATTTTCCAAACCAATCCCAATAGAAACATCACAGATGAATGATCACCGTAACGGATATAATAATAATGAAAAGCTTTGAAATATTGTGAGAATTAACAAAATACAGCACAGAGACAGGAAGTGAGCACATTCGTTTGCAAAAATTGTGCCTACCTACTTGCTTCATACAGTTTCCATAAACCTTTTTTTTTTTTTTTTTTTTTAAACAAATGAATGTGCAAAGTGCAATAAAATGAAGCCCAATGAAGTTAGGTATGCCCGTAATGGTTAAGAACCTGGTATCTGAAGTCAGACTGCTTGGGTTCTATTCTGGCTCTATAATTTACTCATCTCTTTTTGTTTTGTTTTCTCATATGGATAATGAGGCTATTTTAATAGTCAGGCCTTGTCAAGCTTTTAGAGCACCTGATTTATAGTGTTATATTAGTATTGATCACTGTTGTGCTGTCAGCAGTTAAGAGCTCTAGTTTTTAAAGCCGTTGCTGGCCTTAAAAAAAATAAGTCTTTGCCTCAACCTTCATTTCTGAAGGATGTTTTCACTTGATACAGAATTATATGTTCATAGATACTTTCATTCAGCACTTTAATAAAATGTTATTTCACTATGTTCTGTCTCCATGGTGCCTAAGGAGAAATACATAGTCCTTCGAATGCTATTCCCCTATGTGTAATGTACCATTTTTCTCTGGCTGTTTTGAAGATGTTTTTTCTTAAACTTGGACTTTAGCAACCCAGATTATGATATGCCCAGGAGTGGTTTTCTTTGAGTTTAACCTTTTGGGGTTCACTGAGCTTTCTGAATTTCTAAATGTATGTTTTTTTACCAATTTTGGGAAAGATTCAGCTATTAATGTTTCCAAGTATTTCCCATGTACCAATCTCTTATTCCTCTCCTTCTGGAACTCTTATGATATAGGAATGAGATCTTTTGTTATTGTCCCAGAGGTCAATTATTATTATTATTATGTGATAATTAATTACAAAATTATGTAAAATTATTTTTTGACAGTTCCAATGCCCGGGTCACCTCAGGTTGACATCTGTTGCTTGTCTTTTTCCATGAGAATAGGTCAAACTTTCCTGGTTCTTTGTATGTCATGTAATTTTGGATTGTATACTGAACACTTTGAGTATTTTATTGTAAGACTCTGGGTCATGTTAAAATCTTCTTTAAGATTGTTTAATTTCTTTGTTTGTGTTAGCATTCAATCAATCTGATTAAATTCAACAAAATTTCTTCCTACCTTCAGTGGTTGGTGGCTCTGCTTATGCTATGCGTTTTGGATCTGCCCAGGATATGCACCACTCACAAGTTCGTCTGAGACTTGGTACATACTGTGATTAAGTTTTATGAAGTGCAGTTCGCAAATAATACTAGCCCCAATAAGGACAATTTTTCAAGTTTTGACTTCAGTCCCCAGTTTGCCTGCTATTGTTTACTTTTCAGCATCCTCAAGTTGTCATTCTTTTTAATTCTGTCCAGAATCAGTATGAGAGAAATGCTATAGTTAGCTCTGTCCATCTTGATTGGCACCATTGATTAAAAGCTGTAACTTTAAAATCAGACTCCGGATTTCATATTCTAGCACTTGTTTGTATTTACTAGCTATGTGAACTTGGGCAAGTTACTTAACTAGGTTTAGCACTTTCTGTCCTAGTACCTAATTGAACTGTTCCCACAAAATAGCATATATTATCCCTGAATCTATACTTTATGCCCCACTGACTTGTTAAAAAATCAAATTCTTTTGTTTTCCTGAACATGACCAATCCATCAATTTTTTAAAAAATTTGGGGAAAAAAGTCAATTTCATTAACAATAATAGAGCAACCACTGTGCTTATACTTGGAGGAATGATTTCTTGTGGGTTTTTATTACAGATTGAATTGTGTCCCCAAATTGAGTTGAGATTTCTAATCTCCAATATGCCTCCAGTACCTCAGAATCTGACCTCATTTGGAAATAGTGAGTGGTGTTACAGAATGAATTAGACAATTAAAATAAGGTCATACTGGAGTAGGGTGGGCCCTTAATCCAATATGATTGGTGTCTTTATAAGAAGAGGAAATTTGGACAAAGACATACAGACAGAGGGTAGAATACCATATGATGATTGAGACAGAGAATGCCATAGATTGCTGGCAAGCCACCACCAGAGTCAGGAGAGAGGCAAGGATTAGAAGTTCCTACAGATTTCGGAGGAAACATGGCTCTGCTGACACCTTGTTTGCAGACTTTTAGCCTCCAAAACTATGAGATAATAAATTTCTGTTGTGCTAAACTACCCTGTTTGCAATACTTTGTTATGGAGCCTTGGGAAGCTGAGTCAGTTCTATTCTAGATTTTGAAATCAACTTGTATTGTGATCTATATTTAGGTATTTTAGTGATATCACCTAACTTAAAGAAATGTTATGATTTACTCACTAAGAGCAAATGATTTATGAATATCTAAGTTAATAAAAAGAAAAATTGATGAGCAGTTTTTCATTTTATAAAGAGATTTGTCATTGTATTCCTCAATAACTTATTTCAATTGCATTTTAAATATTCATTTTTAAATTACATAGAATTACCTATAATATTTCCCTATTATGAAGTAGGCATGAAGTACTTTAGTTAGGTTTCATGAATGCAATAAAATAGGGCTAATCTATTTTTGCCACATTTTACCAGTGAATCATATTACTCTGAAGAATTATTTAGATCATGTTAAAACATGTGACATTTAAAATAATAATTTAACATTAACAGTATTACCATCTTGTAGAGTTTCTGCTTTTTTAACACAACTTTACTTAGCATATAAAAGGCTACAAGACAGTAAATACAGCATACATAGTAAGTGCATTGTCTTGGGGTATTTCCACAATGTTTCAAGCACAGCTTCTAGGCCTCAACATCACAGAAGATGCACTTGATTTCAAAAGACAAGTGAGACTGACATTGGGTAAGGGACTACAGGAAAGTTGCTACCTTTGCCCTTGCTTCCTCACCTTCCTAGCTTTTATATTTTGCTAAATATCATTGCCCCATTAGAGATTTGCAATAGCTGGGTCCTATTAATTATAACTCATTTAACAAACAATATGAATCACATGGTTAATATTCCTCACAGTAGCTTCAATCTTTGCACTGAACATAGGCAAATCTAGCATAGCTTTAGTTCATTGTATAGATCATAGTATCTAGAGCATAGCATCAGTTCACTGCATTTTTGAGTAAACAGTTTTACCCCAGGTTTAACTCTCCAGGTGTCTGATTCTGGAGGAAAGTTTGAGTCCAGTTGTCATCCCTTCATATCATAAGCACAAGATGGCTCAGGTTTGGACTACATGTGCAGTCTGAAAAACATCAAGCACAGGAGAATTTAATTTAAAGTGAATCTAGGTTGGAAATGTCCCCACACAAATGGACAGAAGTGAATTCTCTCTGGAAGAATTCTACTTCAAACCAGCCTCAAAGGTCATGTTTTTAATCCACTTTGCCCATCTCTCTCTCTCAATGTCTGCATTTAGACCATTTACATGTATGTAATTATTGATATTTAGGACTTATGCCTACCCTTTTACTTTTATTTCTTATCTATTTTTTTGTTTCTGTTTTATTTTTTCTGCCTTCCTGTTGATTACTTAAAATATTTGACTTCCATTTTGATTTAACTATAGTATATTTGAGTGTGCATCTATCGATATACAAACTTGCTATCCTGTATCTTAATACTATAACCTAAAATTAATGCATCTTATGTTATAAGGTAAGGTGATAAGAAAGGGAAGAAAAAAGATACTTGCTTTATGTTTATATACAAGTATTCATAACAAAACAAGAGAGACTACGCATAAACCATCATACTTCTCATTTCTGCAACTTGTCACATGATTGTAGCTCATATTTGTAACTACCATCTTCCACTATCCATTCTGTATTCCTTTTTACTCTCCATGAGCACCTCAACTGTTCTTGTTTTTTGCCTCACAGGTGACCCAAACCTTCAATAGTACCATTAGTAATCTTACCCGGATTGAGTGTTGTGGTTTCCATTAATCACAGACATAGTAGGACTAAAAGATACCCTAAGGGACCTCCTGTATTCCAGGCATACTCTTCTTTACATCCATTATGTAGTAGCAGTCCTATTTCCCTTTGATAATCAGGATCAGTCATCCTAACCAGTGTATTAACTCCCTTCTTTGCCTTCTGATTCAGTGGCATGAGAATCCCAAAGTGGCCAGGTAGTAGTCTTACTTTCCAGTTCAATAGAAACATTGTGGTGTCTCCTGGTAGAAGCACTCTTCCTTTTAGAACTAAGACCTGCAGACCAGCATAGTATAAGATTGCAGGAACAGGAAGCAAAATACTTTCTAGTGGATCGCTGGGGAAAATAGGGAATGGTGCCTCTCCCATTTCCATCCCTTGATTCCTGGATCCATGAATTCTGGCTATAAGAGATACTGCATATTGGACACTGATTTAGAACATATACAGCCTCCTGGAAAACACTTTCATAGCCCTGCAAGGATTGTCATGTGGTTGGTGCCATAATTGAGCCTCTTTTTTTTTTTTTTTTTTTGCGTTCTTCTGTGTCTGCTTTGTTTCCCCCCGCTGCGGCGATGCGCCGAGTCAGCTCACCAGTGAGCAGCGGCCTTGCCCACTCTCAGGCGGCTTGCCCTGCTGGCGGGCGACTCTGCTCTGCTCGCAGGCGACTCCGTTCTGCTCGTGGGCAACTTGCCTTGCCTGTGGCGGCTTTTTGCCCTGCCCATGGTGTCTCTGCCCCACCCACGGCGGCTTGCTCCCTCAAGGCAGACTGCCCCACTCGGAGAGGCCCCCAGGAACTGAACCCGGGGCCTCCCATGTGGTGTACCTGCGCCCTATCGACTGGTCTACAGCCAGCCCCCATATTTGAGCCTGGAAAAGGCCATCCTACTGTTCTGTCAATCCACCTGCTTCACAGAGATAGGGAACATGGTCAGACTAGAAAATTCAATGAGCATGAGCCAGTTGCCTCACTTCATTTGTTATGAAGTAAGTTACTTGATTAGAAGCAATGCTGTGTAGAATACCATGACAGTGGATAAGACATTCTGTAAGTCCGCAGATAGCAGTTTTGGTAGAAGCTTTGTGTTCAGGGAAGGCAAATCTATATCCAGGGCAAGTATCTTTTCCCATAAGAACAAAATGCTGCCACTTCCATGATGGAAGTGGTTAATGTAATCAACCTGCCACCAGGTATCAGGATGATTACCTTGGGAAATAGTGCCATATTGGGGACTGTGTTGGTCTCTGTTGCTGACAGATTGGGCACTCAGCAGTGCCTGTAGCCAGGTTAGCCTTGGTGAGTAGAGGTCCATGTCGCTGAGCCTATATAACCTCCATCCCTACCATGATGGCAGTTTTGTTCATGAGCCCATTGGACAGTGACAGGAATGGCTGGGGAAAGAAGCAAACTGGTATTCACATATCAGGTCATCCTATCCACTTGATTATTAAAATCCTCCTCTGTTGAAGTCACCCTCTGATGAAAACTCACATGGAACACATGGAATATCTTCATATTTTTTGCCCATTCAGAAAGTTTTGTCCACATACCTCTCTACCAGATCTCTTTGTCACCAGTTTTCCAATCATGTTCCTTCTAAGTCCCCAACCATCCAGGTAAACAATTGGCCACACCTCCATGAATCAGTATACAAATGCACCTCCAGCCATTTCTCCTTCCAAGCAAAATGAACAACCGGGTGCACTGCTCAACGTTCAGTCCTCTGGAAGGATGTCCCTTCATCACTGTCCTTGAAGGATGCCACAAAAAGGGGCAGCTGTGCTGCCGTTGTCCACTTTTAGATGGTACCTGTATATCATGCTGTATTAGTCAGCCAAAGGAGTACCAGAACTCTGTTGGCTTTTGTAAAGGGTATTTATTTGGGATAGAAGCTTACAGTTACCAGGCCCTAAAGAGTCCAACTCAAGGCACTTTCTCACCAGAAGTTTGTTGCCACATGTTGCCACAAGATGGCGGACGATGTCTGCAAGGGTTCAGCCTTCCTTCTTCCATGTGAAGGCTCCATGGTCCCAGCTTCTTCCATTCTCAGCTGTAGGTTGGCATAAGGCTAGTCATTCTCCCCAGGGCTCATTTCTTTCTGGGCCCAACTGCTCTGGTCTCTCCACAAGGTCAGCTGTAGACTATCAGACTCATCTCTCTTCCCAGGGCTATGTCTATGGAGCACTTTCTTTTCCTGCATATCTACTTCTGTGTGCGAGTCTGTTTTACCCCCCCCCCCACGGGGATGGGGGCTCAACCTTGCACACTCTAATGACATGATCAAATAAAAGCCCTAATCTTGATTTAATAAAGTAAAAGTGAAACCTCTGAATCTAATACAATCTAATATGCCCAGAAGAAGAGACCGGTTTACAAACACAATCCAATATCTATTTTTGGAATTCATAAACAATGTCAAACTGCTACACATGCAAAACAGTCTATAAATTAGGCCTGAGTTTTTGCTTCCTTAGTCAACTGATTGTAGGGACCTCCCCAAAAAGTCATAGCTGAGAGGCCTATGAGATTGTCTGGGAAAGAGAAGGTAACCTAGCAGGAGTGGCAGCCATGGATATTTGAGCCATTTCCTTGTATAACTTACTTGTGCCTTCAAGTCATGCTCAAGCCTAATCTCATATATATCACTTCCACTTGATGATGGAGTGCTCCTGTGTATGACCAACTTTATGACTTCATGACGGGCAACTCAGATCTCATGGTAATTGATGGCCTGGGGCTAAGCATTTGGTCTTTACTAAAGCCCAGGACTAAGCCAAAAGGTGTTTCACAAAAGGAGAATAGTTATCTGCTGAGGATGGCAGGGCTTTGCTCTAAAATCCTAAGGGTCTGTGCCATGATTCTCCTTTAGCATCCTGCCAAAGGCTCCAAACAGCATTTCTATTTTTCACTGACATTTCCAACACCATTGGAACTGCTGGATCATATGACCCAAATGGCAGAGAAGCTTGCATGGCAGCCTGGAACTGTTGCAGAACCTCTTCTTGTTCTGGTCCCCACCCCAAATCAGCATCTTTTCAGATCACTTGTTAAATGGGCTGAAAAAGCAAACCCAAATGAGGAATATGTTGCTTCCAAAATCCAAAGAGTAGTCCATCAAGATAGTGGCATAGGATGGGTGCCATTCCCCACAGAATCTTTGAACAACTAGGAAACAGTGACAGAGCCATTTTCTGGAAAACCCCAGAAAACAGTTAAGGGGTTGAAGTAATTGGGCAAGATCCAAGTAAAAAAACACAGCTTTAAAAATGGTAAGAGAAACTCATGATATCCTTGTTAGTCCCTCTCCCAGCCCATCCACAGCCAAGTGTGGAGCCAGTCTTTGCTCCCATAGTGGGTCCCAAGTCCTGTACCAGAAGGAGCACAATAACTCATTGTGTACACTGGGGTGTCTGGATGTCTATTCCAGTCTATCAGATATCAGCCTTTAAGATTGAACTTTCCTTGCAGGCAGAATCAGTTTGCAGACAGCTTAAGCAGAGTAAGAAACAATTAAGTCAAAGCAGCCCGGGGTAAAGGATTACCTGGTTTAAGTCATGCAATGAGCACCCAGGACAGGGAGAAAGTCTGTGTCACAGGAAATAGAGGAGGCATTAAAATTCCTTTAAAGAGGGGAATTCCTGCGGCCAGGAGCAAGCATAAGCTCAGGACAATACACAGGCTCAGAAGACAGAGGGGACCCTGCACTGCAAGTTTGCCTCAGGCTGATCTTTTTGATAGGAGGGCTAAAGTCTGAAGGAAGAATACCAGTGAATACAGATCCAATTTGCAAAGACTGTGAAATGAGTTTTTGTGTTGATTTGTTTCTTTGTGTTAGTTTCTGGCACTCAAGCAAATCTCTTTCATATTACTAGTTAGATACAAATTTAAGGAAAACACAGCTCAGGGACTGAATCCTAGAGTTAACACTTTAAAATATCAAAATGTACAGTTCAACAAAAGATTACAAGACAAAAAAGGAAACCAGAAATGATGGCCCATCCAAAAGAAGAAGATAAAATTCTAGAAACCATCAGCGAAGACCAGACTTTGAACATTCTGGATGAAGACTCTGAAAAAAATGATCCTCAGTATGCTCAAGGAGATAAAGGTAAACACAGAAAAAAAATGAAAGGGTATCAGGAAAACAATTAATTAACAATTGAGAGTCTCCATGAAAAGACAGAAATTTTAAAAAGGAATCAAACAGAAATGCTGGAGTTGAATGCCTCAATAAATGAAACGAAAAATCCCTTAGTGGGTTTCAACAGCAGAGTGAATGCAAAGACAAGACAATTGAAATAATACAGGCTGAGGAGCAGAAAGAAAAAGGAATTTTAAGACAGTGTACAGTGCCTAAGAGACCTGTGGAACACCATCAAGCATACCAGTATACGCACTATGGAATGCACAGAAACAGAAGAAAGATAGAAAGGGCAGAAGGAATGTTCAAAGAAATAATGATAGAAAACTTCCCAAATTTAATGGTAGACATGAATGTGCACATTCAAGAAGCTCAATGAGCACCAAACAGGATAAACTTGAAGAAAACCATGCCTGGACACACAGTGGTCAAACTGTTAAATGCCAAGTACAGGGAGAGAGTTCTGAAAGCTGCAAGAGAAAAGCAACATGTTATGTACAAGGGAGTCTCAATAAGACAGTTGATTTCTCACCAGAAACTATGCAGGCAAGAAGGCAGTGGGACGAAATATTTAAAGTGCTGAAAGCAAACAATTGCAAACCAAGAATTCTGTACATAGGGGACTGTCTTTTTAAAAAAAATAAGGGAAAGTTTAAGAGATTCCAAAATAAACAAAAACTGAGGGCATTCATCACCACTGGACCTGCCAGACAAATGGTAGATCAAAGTTTCATGAAGAAATAAAGACCACTAGTAAAGATAAACGTGGGGGGGTGGATGTGGCTCAAATGGTTGAGTGTCCGTCTCCCATATGGAGGGACCTGGGTTCGATCCCTGGGCCCTCCTGGTAAAAAAAAAAAAGATAGACATATGAGTAATTGTTTTAGTTTGCTGAAGTCTACCAATGCAAAAATACCAGAAAAGGGCTTGTCCAGCAGCCATCTTCTTAGCTCCACCTTCATCAAGCATCTGGGCAGTGACTGAGCTCTAGGCCTCACCCTCCGAGAACATGGGGGTGATGGCCACACTCTCTCCAATCTCTAGGGCACAGGCTCAACCCCCTTAGCACAGTGGGGTGGTAACACACTCTCCTTAATCTCCGGGGAGTGTACCACCCTCTCTAGAGTGGCAGAACTCTTCCTGAACAATGGGGCAGAAGGCCCAACCTCTTCAGATGCTGGGGCAAACTCACCCTTCCTGCACACATAGATGGGGTTCCTCTCTTGGTCCAAGAAGATGTCTTAAGTCCAGACCTCAGTTTCCATGGTTTTACCCTTGAAGTAATTTTTTCTTCAGTCTCTCCCTTTTTTGTCCCTTTTAATCTTAGTTGACAGTGATTCATTCAAATAGATCACAAAAAGCTTGTTGATTCTGCATGTAGTTCACAGGCGTACCAACCGTCAAATGGCAGGACTTTCCACTTATTTTTCTTTCCAGTTATTCTTTCTGTATAACTGCATTTCCAATCCTGACTTACAAGGAAATGGCTGGCTGGTTCCATGTTTAGTTAAGTCCTCATATGGGGCACTATGCTCTGGGGACTAGCTTTCTGGAAGCTTTTTATTTCTGAAACCATCAACTTCTGGTTCTTTGTGCCCAGGAGTTCAGGTCTCAGCTTATCCCTTTCCTCTCTTATTTTGCTATAAGCTGCAAGGAGAAACCAGGCTGAATTTTCTGCATTTAGGTTGGCAGCCTCCTCAGCTAAATATCCAAGCTCAGCTCATCACTTTCAAATTCTGCCTTCCATCTAACATCAGGAGTGAATTTTGCCAAGTTCTCTGCCACTTTAAAGTAAGTTTCCAATGATACATTCATCATTTCCTTCTAAGGCCTCATCAGAAGTATCTTTAGCATTTGTATTTCTACAAACAGTCTCTTCAAAGCAATCTAGGCCTTTTCTAGCAAGCATCCCATGGTTCCCCCAGAATCTTCCCTTTGCCCATTTATAAAGCCATTCCAACATTTTTGGTTCACGTTTGCAGCACCCTACTCTCGGTACCAATTTCTGTTTTTGTTTGCTAAAATCTGCCGATGCAAAAATATCAGAAATGAGTTGGCTTTTATAATGGGAATTCATTAGGGTAAAATCTTATAGGTCTGAGGCTGTGAAAATGGCCAAATCAAGGCATCATTAGAGATGCTGTCTCACCACAAGTCATCTGCTGGCAGATCTTAGAATCCTGCCACATGGCAAGGCAAAATGGCAAGCAATTTCTGCCTTCTCCCCCAGGTTCACTTTCTTCTCAAGCTCAGCTGTGGGCCATCAGGCATATGGCTCAATTCTTCCTGAGCCTTGACTCTTCAGCTTTGGACTGCTCTGCTGATTCCAGCCTCCAGCCTCTCTCTCAGTGTCTCAGGAGTTCTCTCTCTTTCCATGGCTGTAGGCAGTCCTGGAGTCCTCTCTCTCATAACAGGGTAAAAAGGGCAGCCCTCTTTCTGTTTGTCTCTTCATGTTTCTCCTGTTTGTATAGGACTCCAGCAAGGCAGCTGAGACACACCCTGGGTTATGCCTCACTGAGTACTCAGTCAAAGGCCCCCAATTGAATTCAGTCCAATCAAAGGGTCCCACAGGAATGTATTAATTCCAAAAACATGATCTTTTCTGGGAAAATAATTATAAATGCAAATACTGTTGTGATTTTTAAGAAATATATGTAACACCACTTTTTACTTCTGACAAGTTCCAAATGCAAATGTATAAAAAGTAAGGATAAATCTGTGGTTTGAGACATACAATGTATAAAAACATATTTTGTAACATGTACAAGAAGTGAAGGGGATGAAGGGAAATAAAGCAGTGTATGTATATGCTTTTGAAGTTAGGTATAAAATCAAACATGACTGTTATAGACTTAGGATATTAAATTTTAGCCCAGTGGTACCACAAAGAAAATATATGAAAAATATGTGTAGAGGGAAATGAGAAGGGACTTGAAATTATATAATACAAAAATTAAATAAGTATGAATTTATGCATTAACAGAAGAATTGAGGGGCAAAACGGCATATGACTTACAAAGACCAAATAGAAAATGGCTGAAGAAAGCCCTGTATTATCAGTAGTTACTTTAAATGCAAATGAATTAAACTCTCCAGTCAGAAGGCAGTGATTGCCAAAATGGATTTTAAAAACCATGACTCAACTATATGCTGTATACAAGAAAGTCACCTGGAATTCAATGGCACAAGTAGGCTGAAAGTGAAAGGATCAAAAAAGTGATACCATGGAAATAGTAACCAAAAGTGAGCTGGGGGTAGTTATAATAATATCAGATAAAATAGAATTTGTCAAAAACTGCTCTGAAGGACATAAAGGGATCAATTCAACAAGAATACATATCAATTCTAAATATATAAGCATCTAATGATAGAGTCCTAAAACATATAAAGCAAATAATTGACAGATTAAAACAGAGAAATAGATGTAGCTACATTAAGAGGAGACTTCAATATACTGCTTTCATTAATGGATAGAACATCATCAATAGGGCATAGAAGATATGAATGATACTATAAATCAACTATACTATATATCAACAGACATATGTAGAACATTTCACCCAACAGCAGAAGAATATCCATTCTTCTCTAGTACATTCTCCATTATAGACCATCCATTAGGACACAACTCTCAATAAATTCAGACATGATGAAATCATACAGTGTATCTTCTCTGACCACAATGGAATGAACCTAGAAATAAATAGGAGAACTGGAAAATTCATAAATATGTAGAAATTAAATAACTCACTCCTAAACAAACAATGGATCAAAGAAGAAATCACAAAGGAAATTAGGAAATATCTTGAGACAAATGAAAATGAAAACACACCGTTCTAAAACATATGGGATGAAGCAACTGAGGGAAATTTATACCTCTAAATTCTTACATTAAAAAAAAGAATCAGGTTCTCTAATCAGATAACTACTTCACAACTGGAGGATCTAAAAAAAAAAAAAACAATAATAAACTAAACATAAAGCAAGCAGAACAAAGGAAATAAAGATTGGAATGGAGCTAAATGAACAGAGAATAAGAAAACAATAGAATCAACAGAACCAAATCTTGATTCTCTGAAAAGATCAGTAAAATTGGCAAAACTTTAAATAGACTGATGAAGAAAAAAAAGAGAGAGGAAACCAATAACCAAAACCAGAATTGAAAGGGAAGTTATTACTCCTGACCCTACAGAAATAAAAAGAACTATGACAGCATACTCTGAGCAACTGTACCTCAACAAATTAGATAATATAGATGGAATGGATAAGTTTCCATAAATGTACAAACCACCTACTCTGATTCAAGAACAAATAGAAGATCTCAACAGACAAATACCAAGTAAAGAGAGTGAATCATTAATCAAAACCCTGCCAACATAGAAAAGCCCAGGACTAGATGGCTTCAGTGGTGAATTTTACTGAATCTTCCAAGAAGAATTAACACCACTCCTGCTCAAACTCTTCCAAAAAATTGAAGAAAAGGAAATACTCCCTAACTCATTCTATGAGACCATCTCCTTACTACCAAAGCCAGATAAAGATACATCAAGAAAAGTACACACCAATATCCATTTTGAATACAGATGCAAAAATCTCAGCAAAATTCTACCAAGCAGAATCCATCTGTATATTAAATGAATTTTACACAATAGTCAAATTTGATTTTTCCAAGATTTGCAAGGGTAGTTCAAGAAAAGCAGTTAATTCAATATATCCTTAATAGAATGAAAGAAAAGAATCACATGATCATCCCAATTGATGCAGAAAAGTAATTTGACAAAATCTAGCACCCCTTCTCAATAAAATAAAATAAAAACTTAGAAAACTCAGAATAGTTTTCCCCTTAATACAAGTACAAAGTCAAGGATGCCCACTGTCACCACTGTTATTTAACATTATACTGGAAGTTCTAGCCAGAAAAATTAGTCAAGAAAAAGAAATACAAAGCAACCAAGGAAGAAGTAAAACTTCTTCCTTTTTTCTGATGACATGATCCTTTATATAGAAAATCTTGAAAAATCCGCAAAAAAAAAAAAATGACTAGAGCTAATAAACAATTTCAGCGAAGTGGTGGGATATAAGATCAACAACCAAAAATCAGTAGTGTTTCTATACACTAGTAATAAACAATCTGAAAAGGAAATCAAGAAAAAATTCCATTTACAATAGCAACTAGAGGAATCAAATATCTAGAAATATTTTGAACCAAGGATATTAAGGACTTTTACACAGAAACCTGTAAAGCATTGTTAAAAGAACTCTAGTTAATAATACAATTATAGTCTTTCATCAGTTTTAATGAAGTTACTACACTAATGCAAATTGTTAAAAATAGGGCTTTATATGTGAAATATGTATTTTCCATGTAATTTTTCTGTAAACCTACAACTTTTCTAATAAAAAACAGACTATAAAAAAAGGAACTAAAAGAAAAAATCCAAGAGGGAAACAAGGCATTGTGTCCATTTTTTGGTTGTAGGAGAGACAGATGCAACAGCTTATCCTTTACTTTAGAAGACAACTGGATGTCTAGAAATTTTACTAAGGTGAAGCCCTTGAACTTTGGTTCAATTTATCTCCCACCTTCTGCCATGCATGTACCTTATCAACAAATCTGTAATAGTTACTGTTTCTTTGCTTACTAGGTCCAGTCAGCATAATGCCATCGCTATAATGGACCAGTGTGATGTATTATGGAATGGAAAGGTGACCAAGTTTTCTGTATATTAGATTATGACCTAGGGCTAGAGAGTTGATATACACATGCGGTAGGACAGTGAAGGGTTATTGCTGACCTTGCCAGCTGGAAAAAAAACTGTTTCTGGTGGTCTTTACTAAGAGGTATTGAGAAAAAAGCATTTGCTAAATCAAATAGCTACATACCAGGTACCAAGGAATGTGTTGATTTGCTCAAGCAATGAGACCACCTCTGGAGCAGTAGCTGCAGTTGGAGTCACCTCCTTGGTTAAGTTTACAATAATCCACTGTCCTCCTCCAAGATCCATCTATTTCCTGTACCAGCCAGATAGGAGAGCTGAACTGGAATATGTTTGGAATCATAACCCCTGCCACCTTCAAGACCTTAGTGGTGGCACTAATCTCTGCAATCCCTCCAGTAATGTGATATTGTTTTTGGCTTTCTATTTTTCAAGTAGTTAATTCTAGTGGCTTCCACTTGCCCTTTCCTATAGCCCTCCCTCCACAGGTCAGTGAACCAATGTAGGGATTCTGCTATTTGCTTAGTGTGTTGTAGAGTGAGTTGCTGTATGATGCATCATCAGAACACAGGCTCAGGCACAACAGAAACTTTCAGCAAATGACCACTTTATTACTTACATGGCACAAAGAGTCCAAAACAGCAGGGAAAGAGATCTCACCATGGCTGA
>PVKH010020264.1:0-14642 GCA_004027955.1 Chaetophractus vellerosus | reverse complement strand
CTGAATTGCTTATTCTGCTTCAGTGGTGGTTGTTTGTATTATTATTGCCAAGTTTGGGTCTTGGACACACTGAGTATCTTGCAGTGCAAATAACAACTCTCACAATCAAGCTAAATTACTTTCTTGTCACCATATTCTCCCCACTCTTCCCCTGTACACTTCCCTATTGCAACCTGTTACCTTCGGGTAGTGTTTTTCCAGGTTCTGAATAGCTATTTCGCGGAGGAGTAGTTAGCACTGCCTTCGGGAGGATTGTGTTACAGGCTTAGATGCAAGAAGTACTCTGAGTATTTGGTTTGTGCTTAACTTAACAATAGCTCCAACAGTTAAAGCTGCATATAGTTTACTGAAAGGGGCATATGTCCAATAGTTACAGAAGCATATGGTTTATAGAGAAAGGGGGGAAACTTGCCCTTGGAAGCAGCTTTCCTTGGATTATTTACCAACAAATGAAAAGCCTTGCATGCTGCTCAAGAGTATAATCCACTCCCACAGGCTGAAAAGGAATGTTCAATGAGTCCATAAAATCACAGTCATACTCAGCAGAGACATTCTCCGCAACTAAAGATGATTATTGAATTATGGCAAATTTAAGAGAGTTTTTTCTTTAATCATGAACAAAACCAGACTACTTCTTAAAATGCACTATTAGGAATTGTAACTGTTCCTAAAAGTGCCAGATATATTTCCATCCATGCAATATTAAAACTAACAAGCATCTTTCAATTTCTTTTAATGATAGGGTATGCAATAAAAATACAGCAGTGCTTCATTTAACCAAGGGAGTTGAACCAAAAAAGAACCAAAATAAATAAATAATAAACTTACATGGGCCACTTACCAAAAATAAAAACATTTAATTCAACCTTTTACAGGAGGTGCAGGCAGCACTTTGAAAGCAAAAATTCTCATAACACAAACCTCCATTTTAAAAATCACTGCCAGGGGCCGAAACATTATAGGATGTTTTTCCTATTCAATTTTTTGTTTAATGTTTAGGTATTAATGACATCAACTACCACGTAGAATAATAAAGCAGCAAAGTCTAATAAAAGGAGTTAGAAAACCTATGTTCCAGACTTGCTTCTAGCACTTAATCAATTGTGTGACCCAGGGTGAGTTAAAATATCAGTTTGTCAGTTGCCTCCACTATAAACAGCAAATAATAAAACTTGCCCCTTTTACTTCATGGGGTTTTCTGAGGGTTAAACGCCATAACATATGAGAAAGATTGTATATGTTATAACATTTATGAATGCCAAGTATTATCCCTCATCTCCTCATTAAGACTCTTGGATAATAACGCAAAACAGGAGGGGCTGGTGAAAAGGGTCCTGAACCAAGAGTTGGGAGACTGAGTTTCCAGGCCTGATTCTAGCTATGCTGGTTTAACCTTGGACAAGTCACAGGATTTGCCAGGGCTGCTGCATTCCCTTGTATAAAATGGAGACATCACCAATCTACTCTGCCTAACCTCTCATGGATATCCTAGGGAAAAAAATGGGACGATGCATAGAAATGTTCCATGACCCGCAAAGGACCAACCCAGTATAAGCTTCGGCAAGGACCAGGCTAGACCGCTTGGAGAGAATAATCAGTTTCACAACCAGATAAAAGATTCAAGTTCATGACCTCTGATGACGACTGGTCACCTCTCTCACCCACTTCTTTGATGTATCCTGAGTCAGACTCATAATCAACATTCCCCAGGCATGTATGCCTAACTCTTGAAATCTGTTGAAAATATAGAAATCTCTTTTCTACTTGGTGTTCTACAGTGACTCAAGACACTTGAATTTTCCTAAAAAGTCCACTTGATGTTTCTCCATAAACAACATTTCCTAAAGAAGAACAAGCCCATTCTCTCACGGTGAATGTTGGCAACCTGTGACCTGCTGCCTGTTTTTTACAGCCTGCGAGCTATGAATGGTTTTTACATTTTTCAAAAGTTTGGGGGAAAAAAACTAAAAGAATAGTATTTTGTGACATGTGAAAATTTTATGAAATTCCATTTTCAGAGTCCATAAATAAAATTTTACTGAGACACAACCAGGCTCATTTATTTTGGTACTGTCTGTGCCTGTTTCCACCCTATGATGGCAAAAGTCATGACAGAGACTCAATGTCCTGCAAAGTAGAAGGTGTTTACCAGCTGGCTCTTTACCAAAAAAGTGTAAGATACTCAGTGTGTCCAAGACCCAAACCTCTGATTTACCTGTCTTGGAATAGGTTTATCACATCCCTTAGTGAAATTACAAAGCACACCTGGGCAACATATACCAATAAAGCAACTACCATGTCCTGAGCCTTGGTATTGATGCTTCCAGACCTCAAAATAACTATGAGGTGGGTAATAAAAATACCTCACTTTACCGATGAGGGAAACAGGCTTAGAGAAACTAATTTCTCCAAAGTCACAAGGGTTGCAAGTATAAGATTCAAACCAATTCCCTGTGATTCTAAACCTGGCAATCATACAGTGGGGTGGAGAGGATTTCAGCTTTCCTCATAAGCCTAAAGGTAGGAGACATCACTCAATTGTTTCCTTTCACAATGTGCTTAGCCTTGGGACAAATAAATGGATTTAAATATAAAATCTGAGACATGTTATCCAAAGTCTGTTTTTTTATCCAGCTTATGGTGTGCCTGCAGTTGGGGGTTTTGTTTGTTTTAAGGACAGTCAGAAAATAAACAAATATCCATTTGTGTCCAAAGTTCCACATTCTCCCAGAAAGCTGAAGTTAATACAGGGCTTTTCCCACATGTCAGGCTCTCCACTGTACCTTTTATTTTTTAAAGCACCCAGGAAAGTGGCATCAATTAAGCCAACTATCCCCAAATTATCTGTTTTTTGAAGTCAGGTTGACCCAGATTGGCATGTACTTTGTTCTTTGGGATGGGGAAGCACATCTAAGAATGAAGTTTAGAGATTTCCTATTCCCACCAAAATGGGAACCTCCTAATACCCAATGCAGAAGTAAATGTTCTAACATTCAGGGTTCCTGGAGAGTGTTTCTGCAACTTGTGTGAAAAACTGGGTCCACTGGGCTTAGGGCAGACGAAGTCAACACACACAATCCAAACTACAACTTGGAAGCCTTTTCTCCACGTTTGATTCATCCAGCCGGCGTCCATACATTCTCTGCACAGTCAAGGACTAACTGTTCCTGCACAAAACTTGACCTTCTAAGAGACTTAAAAATAAAATGGCTGCTGTCCTCAAAGAGTCTTGTTCAGGTGTTCAAGTATGCATAGAGACAATGCAGATCTTCTTAGAGGAGGTATGGACAAGATTCTGTTTGGGAAAGTCTTAGGTAATGTGCTCTAATTTAAATCTTCAAATGAGGCCGGCCAATGTCAACCTAAACCCTTGTGTATACATCTGACTGAACCTCATAGTATCAATAATTACTCTGATATACCATAACAGTGCACCTTTGGTTTAAGTTGAGAACATCTGGATTTTTTTTCACTATTCTTTATTGTTTAATCCACATCTTGCCAACACAAATGGAAATGGACATTTCTTGGCAGCGAAGCTTTAAGTTTGGAGGAACAATAATAGTAATACAGATATATTGCACACTCCGCTGCCAAGCCATTCAAATAAGAATGCTTCCCTCCACATTTCTTTGCCTGGTCCAGCTCTACTAAAGCCCTCAAGAAAAGTTGAAGAGGACAGCAGCCAAAACACATAATCCCGGGTTGGTTTACTGTGTTTGACAATTTTATCAATTCTATTACACTACTTTACACTATACTATGATTTGTTAAAAAATGAAAAATAGTAAAAAGCCTAGCCTGGTCCCCGCTACGAAGTGAATGCATCTCACAGTTCATTCGGAAATATTCTGGCAACTACTGCAACTTAGTCAGAGGGAAGCTGCCTCTCCATGCTCCAAAGGAGCTTAGACTCTAAAAGATCTGCCTTCACCATAAGGAGTGAGTAGAGGAAGCTCATTTTTATTCATTTTCCTTCCTCTGTATATTGGCTCTGGAAGGCCCAGGGAGGAGGTGTCCAGGAAAGGCAGGAGGAAACACTTTTATATATCTTCACTCTAATCTTCAAATCGACACCATAAACCTGTTTTCTCCTGTCAAATAACAACTGCATTCACAAATTACAGACCTTCCATCCACACTCCAATTCTCTGCAGTACTGACCTCTTGCTGTAACATTCAGATCATACTCTTCCTTGCCAAGGGCTCCTAACTTACTTGGAATAAAACCAAGAGAGGCATTTATCTCAACACACTTGCCTTTCCCTTCATTCTGTTCCTCCTTTCCCCCCACATTCAAGAGTGCTCTTCTGTCTTGCCTTTGACTGTCACACCACTCGGAGCAGGCCCAAAGGATGCTGGGACCTTTCGTCAACTGGCCTCTACTGTTCTGATTTGCCCTTTCTCCAAATGCAAGGTTTGCCACCTTTTTTACTCTTTGTTGGCCCCAATACGGCCTCCATTCAATACCCCGACCCTTTTCTTTATACATCAAAACTGCCGAGCAAATCGTAAGATTTCACAACCCCCATGTCTCTCCTTGACGTCTCACGGCTTGCACTTGACCCCTGACCCTGTCTATAGTGTTTCCCAGGATTGCTGTTGGATAAACTTAATGGCCTCCTCTCTGTGCTGATGCTCCAACACGAGCTTTCACCCACTCTGTTCAAGTAATCTTCTGCTTACCCTTCTCTACCATTTAAATATGAATGACTACAAAATGTTAATATCCAGCCCTCTGTAAAATCTTCTTTTACCTTTATAATGGGTCTATCTGGACAGACTTGAAATTCATGGTGAGGGGGAAAAAAGTTTATGCAAAAATATAAGTTCAAATTTAATAGTACAAGCAGATAAAAATTACTAAAATATGTGTACACAGCTCTGCACAACACAGATACAAGTTTTGAAAAGTGGTATTTTAATATAGCTGTATATGCCCATGTTTAGTCAATTTAAGGAATCTGAAAAGAGGTTTACTTAGTATGTAATGAAACTCCCCATCCTAGGAGCATTCTCACAATTGCAAGCAAAAGCAATAATGAAATGATGAAAAAAATGAGACATTTAAAGCACTAGACGAGAGACTGCATTCCCTAGCAGGTAGAGCAAATCTGTTGATCATCTTCGGCTTGAGAGAATCCTTATTTTGGTAGCCACAAAAACCACCAAAAGTTCCGGTAAAATACTTCCTCATTGAAATTTAGCAGTCTATGTATGTTTCTATTTGAAGGTTCTAAGTGTTAAACTAACTGTATAAAAGCTTCAGGGTTTTCATAGGGGTTAGGGGGATTTTTTATTTAATTGTTTATTTAAACATTCCCCTGAGAGATACATATTCCTGAAGCCAAAATATAGAGCCATTTTTCCACGTGAAAGACTTAAAAGTGAAAAAACAGAAGTAACAGATTCACTTCCTAGCACTAATCAGGCCATAAGATATAAACATACCACACAGTTTATAATGGGATTCAATCACATATAATGCAGGCACAGATTGGGGCCTCATTCTCTATTTGCTTCATGCCAATGCTATGTCTCACTGAAAACAAGTTGCTGGTGACATGAGGTCTCAAAAGTTCTTCTGCGCCCTGCGGGGCTGAAACAGAAATGAACATCTAAGAGGCCTTTAAAAGTGAGGTAGAATCTGTAAAATTACTAAGTATACTAACATTCTAAAAAAGTTCAGACAAAACTGTAGAGCTCAGTCTTGCAAAGAAGGTTTAAACCATAGAATAAAACCCTAAACATTGGGGAAAAGAGGCCTTGAGAATCCTGAAATCACATTTATTAAATCTTTATTTCAGGAACACAAAAGCCAACTCTTCAAGTACTGAAAACTGAAGCAGTGGTCAAAGTTATGGTGTTCCTTTCGCTCTACTGCCTAAAAATCTTCTAGAAGCACATGCTACTACTTTGCCCAAAAAACTTCAATGAGACCCCACAAGACAAAGTCCAAATTGCTTTGTCTGAGAAAAGGCTCTGCGTGAGAGGAAGCATCCCCAGCCCCCTTCTTTCCCATCTTCTTTGAGCCTGTTCAATCCCCGCCCAATGTCAATCAGAGCTTTCCTGACACTGGTTTACTTGCATATCTCTACCATTTGAATATAAGCTTCGCTTCCTGATGGCAGGAGCTGGATCTTGTTAGTGGTGGTATCCCTTGCACCTAGCACACCTCAGACACTAGATAATTATAGTATGGATGAATAAATAATTTAATGAATGGGCTGGCACTTCCAGTGCACCTTGCCTGAGAGTGACAGGGCAAGTTGGTTGTTGTCCAGGGGTAGTAGCAGCAGTAAGCATCTCTCAATCAGGGTCAAGCCAGCAGACAGCACACTGGGGTGACCATGTGGGCCCTGGCAATGGGGCCCCAAGAAACAAGATGCCCCAAGTTCGCAAGCATAGCTCCCAATGGGACTGGGGGCGAGCAACAGAGGGGAAGAAGGCGAGGCTCCTATCACCGCATCCTGCCAGGGGCTGGTTCTGATTCTTTATGCCCCTTTTAAATGTTGCCACATTAGCATTTAAGGACGTTATACTGCTATCCATCCATTTAAGGCTAGTGTCCTTTAATGGCATATTAAAGCGGTGAGAATAAAAATAAAGGGAGAGAAAAATGGACATTGGCTGTCTGTCTATATGGCAGACTTCCCCCCTTCTCCCAGCATCAACTTCTCCTCTATTCAATAGGTAGGACAAGCCTCACTTCACTGGAGCTGCTGTGGAGATGGAGATTTAGCCTAGGTATATGAGAAAAGTACAAAATGATTAATAGTTTACAGAGATATCCCCAAAATTGGAAACGCATCAGCAAATACTAGGCCCTCTCTGAGTCATCTCATTGTCAGTGTAGATGTTTTGGGGTGATACTGGTAACTTTTAAATAGATGTACACACACTTGATGGATTAAAGAGCAAAAATGAAGAATTCTGCCTTTTCCCTATACACAGAGAAAGAGAGGGAGAGCAAGAGAAATAAAGGTAACCTTAAAAGGGTAGGGCATTTTTATGTGGCACATGGATTTTTTGTAAAAAAAAAAAAACAAAACAAAACTATCAGCCTTTCATCTTAACCGTGGTGAGGACTGCATTTGCCACAGGCTGATAAGTGAATATGGCAGAACTTCAAAACTCATGTCAGCCAAAGAATCTAGAAAGGAAAAAATTCAGACGCAGAGCTGGTAAAAGGCAGCTATAAATTTTTTTTAATGGCTTTTATTTAAATCTACCAAACTATCACACAGCAGCATGATCCAGATTTGGTACACCACTCAGTCTCAACGTAAGCTCACGCATGGCCTAAGTCCAATTTCTTACCCCAAAGATGTGTTTTTCATTAAACTAGCAAACCTAGGAAGGTTGCTTGTAAGACCTAAAAGTTAATAAACTCCTTCCTCTTAGACAATTTGGACCTTCAATTTAGTAGGGTAAATCAAGAAGAACTAATGAAGGAAAAAAAAACAGGATATAAAATGCAATTCTTCAGTGAGACATGATAGCTCAGCCTGACGCCAAGAGTCATTATCTACAATTTAAATCAGAACTCAGAACCTTATGAGAGCGTCGTTACTCTCATCCTTACGCAAAGTAATGTCCAGGAAAGACCAAACAAGAACATTATGCTTTGCAAGTCTCTACTGTTCTTTACTTTGTTCGAAGGGTGTAGGTGGAGAGAACAGAAGAAGGATGAGTGTACAGGAAAGTTTGTTAAAATGTCTGTTCTACTACCAATACCAGGAGGTGTATAAATTGGTAGCAAAAGACATGTACTAGAAGATTCATAGCAACAGTATGTGCAACCCAAAATCTGAAACTACCCAAATGTCCACCAACAATCAACGGTAAAATGGATTCATAAATTGTAGTATACTGTACAGCAAAGACAATGAACATCAACAACTACACACAGTGTGGATGAATCTCTTAAACATAATGTAGGGCAAAAGAGAAGCCAGTCACCAAAGGAGAACAAATGTATAATGTATAAATACAGATAAAAACCATTCTAGGCTGTTAGAAGGCAGAGATCATGGGGATTTCTACGGTACCACTGATATTCTGTTTCCTGAGCTCGGTGGTCGTTTCATCAAACTGTAAGGTTACGATATGTACACTTTTCCACACGCATATTCCCCTCAATAAAAAGTTTTAAGTGGTGGTTCTAAAAATGTCAAACAGTTCCTAAATACCGACTTCTTCAGATTGGTCCCTTCAGCATCCATTCACAAGTGTCATTATCTTTCTTAAGTATGAAATTTACAGCTATATATTTTAGATAGACTAGTAAAAATACTTTCAAATATCTGCAACACATACCAAAATGCCAATCTATAACCACCCCAGAGAAGAGAAGAGAAGAGAAGAGAAGAGAAGAGAAGAGAAGAGAAGAGAAGAGAAGAGAAGAGAAGAGAAGAGAAGAGAAGAGAAGGTGGTGGTGGGGTAGACATGGAGACAATTCATTGAAGAAGAAATGTAAATATCCAATAAGAAAAACAAAACTAGTTTGACTTCATTACACATTGAAAAAAATGAAAATTGAAACATGTCTTTTTTTTTTACACCTTGATATCAAATTAGGAAATGTTGGTAAAGGTTGAGTAAAGGAGGAAGCACTAGGGTAAAATTAGAACATTTTTAATATTTACCTATCTGTATACCAATTTGGTGATCTACAATGAGAAATCTAAAATGAATAACTAGTTGTGTAATACTCCCCTTGCTAGGTAGGTGCTTACCCAAAGGAATAATTTAGGTTCCATGCAAAGACTTAGCTACAAGGATGTTCACTGAAACATTTAATTTTTAATAGAGGGTGAGGGGGAATCTCCTAAAAGAACAACAACTGGAGATTAAATTATAGTAATATCCACAGAGCATGGTGCAAAACACTGCATAGTGTGACATAATTATTGTAAAGAGAGGAGAGGGGAGGAGGGTAGAGAGTAGAGAAGAGAGAAAGGGAGGGAAGGGGAGGGAAGGGGAGGGAAAGGGAGAAGAAGGTAGGGGAAGGGAAGAGGAAAAAAAGCCATTAATGAAGGGATTAGCTGTGGTGATTATCTCTGGGAAGTCAATTCTGGGTGTTTTTATTCTCTTGTATTTGCTGCATTTCCTAATATTTTTCTAAAATAAGAAATATTAAAAAGAATGCTTTCTATAAAAATAAATGTCTCTTTCCAGAGTTATTTTAAGCCTAAATATGGTAGTTCTTACAGAGAACCTACTGACTGTTTAAGAAAGCTCTTGGTCTTTTTAGAAATATGAATTAATGGTAAATAAAACAGATGCCAGCATGCTCACTGCAATTGCCAGAATCAAGTATTTGCTTGAGCCATTTTTTCCTTCCTTAAAAGCCCCGCAGGGAAGGGAAGGAGGTATTAGACATTCTGTAAGCTCACACCCAGTTTAACCCTAATTCCCCAGACAAAATATAACCTGTGAGGATTCATTTGTTTCTCTCCCCTGCAGCAACAACCCAGTTGACTCAGTACCCAATTATTTATTAATCATTCTACATGCAATTACATGGCTCTATAAAAATTGTGCAATGTCTTTCATTGAAAACTCACACCATTTTCCGGCTCTTCTGACTATATAGCTCTAGGAACTGTATTATCAGTTCACTTTGCCCTATTTCTTACCTTAGCTTCTATCAAGTGTTAGGTTGAAAAGCAGCTTGATTGCAAAATTTTAAAGATTGTTCAGAAGTTTGGCTGAGATGTGATTTCACAGTCTTTTCTATCATATAAGTAACCAGGCCACTGGTTTCACTAAATGGCACCTTTGAGCTTTCTATAAGGAGCAGAACCTTCCTCCTAGGTGAAAACCCAAGGTTATATTTTTAAAAATTTGTTCCCATGAAGAGAAATGAGGAGGTAAAGTCTAAAATCGTAAGGAATTCAAAAAAAAATTTCTAATTCCAATGTCATTATGTTTAAGCAAAGTGAGTATATGCACAAAGAGAAAAAAGACTAGAAGGAAATGCATGAAAATGTTAACAATTTTCATCCACGCAGGAGTAGTAGAGTAATGGTGATTTTTATTTTCGTTTGCTACGCTTTTCAGTATTTTTCACATTTTTGGCATTGTTACTTTTGTTACTAGAAAACCATAATGAAATGCTATGGGACATACTGAGTTGAGGCAGAAAGAGCAGTGGACTAGGAATGGAAGGCCCTGGAATTTGGGGCTATTTACAACCTGCTCACGTTTATACAGCTTCCAAAGCTCCCTTCCAAAGATATGTCAAAGCTAAGGCACCCAGGACCCCTACGAATGGTTATGCAAAAAAACATTTGACATATTTTCCGCGATAGATGTTGAAGATTCAGGGGAGTAAAAAGAAAGGACTTTGTACTAAGGCATCTCTGCTTTTTCCTGGGAATTCTTACGTACATTTTAATGCAGACCTTTTTGGAAGAGAAATGGGAGTCTTTTTTTAAACCACAAAGGTTGAAGAGAGTGTGTGATTACACCGACTCTCAAGAGAAGGCAACGTTAATTGCTCCACAAGGAAATTTTTAAAGTCTGCAGGATTCACACATGCTGTTCAAATTCAATTGTCTCAAGTTCAGCTAGATCCCCATTATGGGTTTTGTTGGAGAAAAAGCATGGAATGTCCCTTGAGTTGGATAGTTTCCATGACTGGCATTCCTAGAATGATCCCAAAATGATAAAGTATTAACATTCAATGGGCTAAATGGATGAAAAGGCCTCAAAATTATTGTAAAGATGGGCAAATTTATGGGTCTATACACATTATTTGGTGCTGCCATTCCTTTGTCATAACTCATCCAGCAGGCTCCAAGGCTGAGTCGTTTGTGTGCCATGGGGACAGCCAGGGCCGAGACATCCCAACTCTCCTGTGCCTGCAAAATGGCTGCCCACAAGTAGGGAAAGAACTTTCAGCAGCGCAATGGAGATTTTTTCCTTGAGCAAAGTCAACCCACTTCCTCACCTTCTGTTAATGCTTTATAATTAACAAGGCATTTCATTAGCTATAGACAATTCTCAAAGAGCTTTGCATTCACCTATCTAAATTCATTCTCGTGGCAACCTTGTGCACTATAACAATTATTCCACCTTTTACAGCTGTGGAAACTGGGGCTCAGGGAGATGAAGCCTCTCACTCAGAATCCTACGGCTCAGACGCAGTGGCCAGAACCAAATGGACAACCAGTCCTTGGACGGCAGGTCCAATCCTCGTCTCAGGCAGAATCCCACCCTCTAGAGGAGCAGAAGATGGCCGGGCACAGTGGGCTCCTCTCTCCCTGACACTCTGGGAAAGGCTGGGATGCTTATATTTATATTTTGCACCCTGCCGCAGGTAGATGCACTGCAGTGCTCACGGTTGGCTAATTTGGAGAGGTAGCGCCTTCATGAGCACCAGGCTGGGCTGACAGGTTGTCACAGACACGGGGGCAAGAACTGCTCTAAAGGAATCAACTGAAAAGCCAAACACATACTGAAATTTTCTCTCCCTCTGTCGTCCCTCACATCAACTTGAATTTACTTACTTGGGCCCTAATTGTCTAAAAAAGAAGTGATATTTAAAAAAAATACTTTTTATTTTGAAATTATTTCAAGTTTACTGGACAGTTGCAAAAATAATACAAACCCCATTCAGAGAACTCCCACATACTTCCTACTCAGATACATAGATCCACCAACTTAAAAAGGGAATTTTTCAATTTCATTAATACTGCTTTCCTGGTATCTGAAACACATCTAACAGCAGGAATGGATGAGTGTCCTGTCCAGGGCTGGGTAGTGAGTTTGTGGACTGCAGAAAGCTGCCTATTTATTCTGATTTAGAAGCAAATAATTATCATTGATATTCTCCAGTCATTTGTTTTTATATTTTCCTGTGCTCCCTGTCTTTCCTCACTTGCATCCCAAAATGGACCTGACAGAACATTCCAAACCAGGCTCCTTTCATGAGCACAATGGGTTTTCTGAATCACTAACTCCCTCAAAGTGGAAATAACTGCGGAGAAGTCTTTAGGAACATCATCAACCGAAATACATGCCACTGTCTTCAGGAAAGGACTACATTTCTTCCCACAGGGAGATTAGGAAGAAAAGTAAAAATTTTGAGAACCTGAAAACTAAAGCAGAGCTCTTCTCATTCATTTTGGTCCTTACTTCTCTTTATTTTCAATCATTGTATGTGGGCATATGCTTGACCACAGCCTTGTGACTTTTGTTTTTGAGAAGTTACTGAGGATGATAGAAATCTTAGCTCACTATATTAATCCTACAAAAATACCCTAATTATATGTTTCTTCTGAAGGACCAAAAAGGCAATAAAAAAAGATTCCTGTTTGTACTGACGAAAAAAATTAAATGCAGTCTGGTTTCATGTATTATATGGTATTAAAAGACTTGCAAATATGCATAAGGCATTAATAGTTAGAATAGAAACATTCTAATTTTTCAAAAATTGCAGCTGTCAATTTTATAAAATTTAATTATTAAAGATGTCCACCACCTGTTTATATCTAGGCAATGATTTTTGTTTTCTTTTCCATCTGACTTATTCAACCTAAAGCAGGTAAACTCACTTCACCACCACCAAGACAAATAAAGATTTCTCTTGGCACTTCTCATCTATAAGAAATGGGGACCTGACCCAAAAATCCTCATTTCCTGACTTTCATTTACTGGGAATTCGGGCTCCAAACTGAGTCAAGAAATGTCTACGTTGTATGTCAAAACTTCTTCCAAACTGAATTCACCTTTTAGCCAGTCTCATGGACTTGGTCTGCTTCATCCCAAATGCCGATTTATTCATTTCCTCTCCCTTGAAATGCTCAAAGCTCGTTGTTGCTAACCAGCTGGTGGTTTTGAGCAAATCCCCATAAATCAGCCCTTTGCCGGACGAGCTGGGAGTTCATGGTGGCTCTTTCCTGACACACAGAGAAAACAACTGAAGCACATTTCAGTTCACAAAAGAACATTCACATGTTCACAGACCTCTCCTTTCATCTGCCCGATGGCTGCTCGTTTTTGATGAACTTTGTTCATCCACCGCCCCCCCAGGGCCGCACAGAGGGTGACAGCCGGGGCTGTGCTGCTGAGTGCCAGGGTTCAAGCCCCGGGTCCCTCACTACACTCAGCTCGGGGAGGCGAATGAACTCCCTGAGAGCCTTCCTCAGCTGTAAAACACGGGAAAGAGCAGTGGGGCGGCTGTGAGGATTAAACAACGATGCACATGAGAAGGGGTTTACGAACATTAGTTCTCAGTAGAACATCTGACTCCACGTGGATATGAAGTGTGACTAAAAAGTTGTGGGATGGCCTTTCCTAGCTGACATCCGTAAATCCAGCCCATCACCTTGGAGTTGTGCAACTCTGTGAGTCCATTAAGTTACGTGATAGCTCTTCTACCTGCTATAGCCCCTGTCAGGTGATAAATGCCTTTAAGTGTTGCCATTTACCAGTGATGGTCTCATGAATAAAATGCCCTGGGCCAACTGCCCCAAACCTCTGGAGAGGCTTCCAGACCTCAGTCCAGCTGTGTGAGCTGAGAAACTAATTGTCATCCCTCAAACTTTTGGGAGAAGGAAAGGAGCTCAGGTATGTAGGAACTCATAGAAAAGCACAGACTGTTACACAGAGTAACCGGAGTCCAATGTGCATACTACCATGTATAATAATTCTAAAAACAACAACAGAATTGAATGTCAGAAACTATGCTAACTCCTTCACCTTGCTGATTTCCTTAAACCCTCACCCCAATACTATTGTTCCCATTTTACCAAGACAATAAAAATTCAGAGAGGGTAAGAAACTTCCCCAATGTCACACAGCAGAGTCAGAAATGAAATCAGGACCTAATCCCAAAGCACGTGCACTTGACCCTGGGCAGTCCTGGCCCAGAACCATCCTCTTATCTGTGGCAGGACTGAACTTGTCAGCTGAGCTCCAAGTCAGTCAGAAAGATGGAGGAGGAGGATGGGCAAAAGGGCCAGTGAGTTCACCCAAATCAGGCATGGTGACCAACAAGGACAGGCAGCCGAGCCAGTCTGTCTTCATCCCTATTTCCATTTGCTTTAACATTTTGTTCTAACCTATTATTTGTACCCCACGCCATGCTGCTGTTGACCCAAAGATATCCTCCAAGATCTGACCATCAAGGTGCCATCAGAGAGGTGGATTCCAAGTAGAGGTACAGAGAATACCACCTACCCAATTATAGGTGCACTTTTCCCCCTAAGCCCTGACAAATCCTATTCTGGCCCACAGGTCACACAAAATCTTTCATGAAAAAAGATCTGTCCAGTCTGGCTCCTCAACCCGTCTTTCCCACTCTACCACCCAACCCCCACCCACAGCTCAAAACCAGCCCATGCAGTCAAGGGCCCTGACAGCCTCCCTCCAACTTCCGCCACAAACACATATATAGGTACTGCATACATGTATACTTTTACTCCCCCTTTCTCTCCCCAGGTGCCTGGCCCAGAAAAAACTCCTTGTTCAGTCAGAAGAAATAGAACAGGTCGTGAATTCATGCAAACAGATGCCCAGTATGGCAAAAGCCCATTGGTTGTACAAATAGCAAGACTCGCAGCTCCAGTATGAACTCAGCTGCGATAATATGCTTCCTCATCTTTTATGTGTCTAAGACAATCTGCTTCTTC
>PVKH010020263.1:0-14636 GCA_004027955.1 Chaetophractus vellerosus | reverse complement strand
GGGAAAAATAGGTGTAATACAGGGGCTTTTTTGGGACCTCGGAATCGGCCTGAATGACACTGCAATGTCATATATATATCTTCCCATAACCTGCAGATATATCACTGCAATGACATTATATATCTTCCCATAATCTGCAGAATTGTGTGGGAGAGTGTAAACTACAATGTGAACTATGGTCCATGCTCAGTGGCAATACCCCAGGATGAGTTTATCCATTGCAATAGGGTGTGGGAGGTGTGGGGAGTGGGGCATATGGGAATTCCTATATTTTTTGTGTAACATTTATGTAATCTGAGTATCTTTTAAAAATTTTTTTAAATATATTTTTAAAAAACACAAAAAAACAGCATGGTACTGGCATAAAGACAGACACAAAGACCAATGGAACTGAACTGATGGTTTAGAAACAGACCCTCACATCTATGGCCAAGTGATTTTTGACAAGCCTGTCAAACCCACCCAAAAGAAGGAAAGAGGACCCCTATCTCACACCTTATACAAAAATTAACTCAAAATGAATCAAAAACCTAAATATAAAAGCAAGAACCATAAAGCTTCTAGAAGAAAATGTAGGAAAATATCTTCAAGACCTGGTGGTAGGTGGTGGATTCTTAAAGGAGATAAGAGGAGGATTAAGATGGACTACTGATATTTAATGTATGTAGAAGTTTTAATTAACTTTACTGTAGAAGTGTGGAAATATACAGAGTTGATGATAACACATTATAATGAGTAACAGCTGGTTTATAAATGGGGATGTAGCTTAAAATGGTAGTCTAGGGGTATAAATGCCAATTGACAGAAAGCTAGAGAATAATCTAGGGACTGAACAGCATAGTCAACCAGCGGTGGATGAGAATTGTGGTTGATGGTACAGATGCAAGAGTGTCCTTTGTGAGCTAGAGCAGATGAACATCACTATTGTAGGTGGTGGGAATGTGGAGAAGCCTAGGAAAAATACAAATGGAGTGACCTATGGACTGTACTTAACAGTAATAATGTAATATTCTTGCATCTATGATGAAGATGTACTGTGTTGAGAATGGGGGAGTATGGAAAATGTGTGCCATATGTATGCTATGGACCTGGTAATAATCAGATGATATTATCTCATAATCTGTAACAAATGTTCCACCACAGTGTGGTGTGTTCATAGAGGGGTATTGTTTGGGAATCTTCCCATATGCATGATTGTTTTGTTACAACTTCTGTCACAAAAATATATTTAAAAAATAATAATAGGGTGGATTGGGGGGAAAATAACCAAATGTAAGATAAGGACTATAATTCGTAGTAAGATTTTGACAATATTCTTTCATAATTTGTAACAAATGTCTCACGACAATGCAAGGTGCTGGTGGAGGGTTGATGTATGGGACCCCTGTATGACGTTATGAATATTTGCTTTGTAAGTTCACAGTTTTTACTATACACTTATTGTTCACGTATGTCCATGTATAAATGATATAAAAATAATAATAGGGTGGGTTGGGGGAAAATACTTAGGTTAGTAGTAATATTTTGAAAATGCTCTTTAATCATTAGTTTAAAATGTTTAACAATGCAAGGTATTGGTTGTAGGGTGAGGTATGACAGCCCTGTAGGATGTTATGTATGTTTGTTTTGTAAGTTCACAACTATTGCTATACACTTACTATTTATGTATGTTCATGTATGAACAATATTCGTCAATAAATTTTTTAAAAAAGGCCTCTTGGAGAAATGAAAACATGTATCCACACATAACTTGTGCATGTTCATAATGGCATTGTTCACAGTAGCCAAAAGTGGAAGAATGGAACTAACTGGTGAATGGATAACAAAACATGGTATATCCAAACAATGGAATATTATTTGGCAATAAAAATGAAGACCTGATATATACCTCAACAAAGTATCTGAAACATTATGCTAAGTGAAAGAAGCCAGACACAAAAGGCGACATATTGTATGATTCTACTTATACGGAATGTCCAAAATTGACAAATCTAAAGAGACAGAGAATAGATTAGGTTGTCTAGGGCTAGGGGTGGGGTAGGGGTAGGGATGAAAGGAACAGGGAAGTTATTGCTAAAGGGTATGTGGTTTCTTTTGGGGACGATTAAAATGTTCTAAATGGGCTGTGGTCAGTTTCATAACTCTGAATATATTAAAAACCACTGAATTGTAAGCTTTAATTGGGTGAACTGTGTGGTATGTGAATTAGATCTCAAAAAAGCTGTATAAAAAAAGGCTTTGGATAAGTTAGCATCATTTATGCATCATATCAGTCAGAATTTCTAATTTATTTGGGGCCTAAACAAAGGTAAAGAAAACACTAGTCACTCTGTAGTAAAGGCTACTGATGAAATAATCTGCAATTCTTACAAAATTAATGTGAAAGATGGCAAGTGGTCTCCCTTAGCGTGCACTACTTAATAACTTAATTACACTGTGACTGTATCTCTGCTAGAAAAATAACAGCCAATTAAATTTCAAGAAATGATACTGTGGGAAAAAAACATGCTTCATAATTTCTCTAAATTTTTAAGCTGATGAAATATACTGTTCTATGGTTTTATAATTATAAATATCTTTTTATTTTGGGTTAAATTTAAAATTAATCGTATATGGATGCTCTTCAGAGGATAATCAAGCTAAAAATAATTGTTTTAATAATCTACACATAAATATGCCATTTATGTACTAGTAAATACTTGATGATAATAAGTGCATATACACAACATCAAACAGTATCGTAAGTCTTTTTTCTTCAGAAACTGTAACCTAAATATTAACATAAATGCAGTTTAGATAAAAGTTAAATGAGAAGTATTTCCATTAACACTTGAAATTTTACCTAGGAAAGAGAGAAAATATTTGAATATTACTTTTGTCTCACATTAGATATAGAAACTTAAATGTAAATAGAAATGAAGTTTTACTTGCCTTAGGGGAAGAGGTGAAGAAACAGGCTGACTGAGAATCAGGTTATCATGTGGTGATAACTGGAAGAAGATTTAAAATAAAGGATATGAAATATAAAGATGAACTTTAAAACACCACTTTCTGGTAAAAACATATAGACTAATGATGATGCCCAAGAAGTTTCACAATACCATTTACCAGTATATGAACTGTTTACATCACTTACTAAGATCATGAAGAACATGTTCTAACCACCAACCCCTTCTAATGACTAACTCTTCCCACTATGAATCCTACCTCTTTTGTTTCTCAAAATTGTACCAAATGCCATTATAACCAATTTACATTAAAAGATAACTACTCATCAATGCTATAAAGCCAGGGTTAGCAAATCTGTGGTCCAGAGGCCAAATCTGCAGGATGCCTGCTTTTATAAAGTTTTACTGGAATATGCCATGCATATTTATTTACATATTGTCTATGGCAGCTTTTGTGCTGCTTAATGGCAGGTCTGAGTAGGTACGACAGAGACATTATGGCCTGCAAAGCCTAAAATATTTGCTATCTGGCCCCTAGAAAAAGTTTCTGTCCCCCTCCCTGCTATAAAATCTTTTGTGTAGATTCAAACTATATGTGCTATATATATTCTGGTACTAAATACCAGAAGTAAGACAAGGATGATATGTCAATATGCAGACTGATTGTAAAGGTTATCAAACTTAGTTTCCCAAACATTTTATCTGCATCTATCTAAAAATGCAATTATTTTTATCTACATTTTCAAATTTATGCAGATTTCCACAAATTTGTAAATATTTATTTGCTGAATAATTTCTAATAGAGTGATACCTAGTAAGGGCTATAATAAATACTGGAAGGCACTGTTTAACTCTTTGACCCTTTAATCTCTAGTGGAGGAAGTTAAAAAAACAGTTAAGAGCTCAAACTCTAACATGAAATAGCATCTGCTTCTCTTCAGAGCTCATGTGATTTACCCCCCATTTAAAATTGTTATTCTTATGCCAAATATTTTGACAGAAGCTAAATCATTCAACAGGGCTCTTATATCAAGAAAACCTTACCTGAACTAAAATCCGTGGTCTCTGAGGAGATGGAAAAGGAACTTTGTGCATAAAATGAGAAATATGCCTAAAAATCAAACAAAAACCCAATTGATTGCAAAGTGAACATCATATACTGTAAAGGTCAACAAGTCATCACAAGCCCAAGTTGAGTCAAAAGTCCTTGATTTGCGGAAGCAGATGTGGCACAGTCGACTGGACTCCCAGGTTCCAGTCGACTGTGCCACATCGTGCCCCAGGTTCGAATCCCAGGGCCTCCTGGTGAAGGCAAGCTGGCCTGTGCCGCAGAGAGCTGACTGCCCACACCCACTGAGAGCTGATGGTCTGCACCCATGGATGGCACAGCAAGATGATACAACAAGCAGACACAAAAGAATGCACAGCAAATGAACACAGAGAGCAGACAGCTAGTGCAAGCGGCAAGGGGGTGGTGGTGATAAATAAATAAATAATAAATCTTAGGGAAAAGAAAAAGTCCTTGATTACCCATATTTCAAAATTCCTGGTACTATGAAAACAAGTGAACCACCAACCAAAAATCACTATTCTATTACAATTGCTAGGGGAAATAATTGCTTGAGTCTAAATCCAGTAACTTTTCACGTAAATAGCTGTTCATATATAACAACGATTGTGTTATTGATGTTTCAAAAGCCATTTTAACCCTTTCCTCTCCCTAAGTAGAAAATATACAACATATCATAGATGTGGAGATTACTTTAAAAAAAACTAATTCTTATATTTATAATATACTTTTTAGTCAATTGCTTATCTTTTTAGAAATGAAATAACTATTGAGCACTTCAGACATATGACTTGAACTGCCTCTAAGACATGAAAAATATACTTTTTATGAACAGTAAGTAAAAAATTTTATTACTGATGTTTTAAGTTTTTTCCCCAAAGAAAATGGATTAAAAAACTAGATCAGAGGGTTTTGTTTTGAACACTGTAGAATAGAAAAAAAGGCAACCATGATGAAAAGCTGTTTTTTAAGGAAGAAGTTATTTTATTTCTGCATTATTTTTCTTTTAATCACAATTTTAAAATTCTCTTGGTTTCAAAACTGAGATCAGTTCATCTGGATATGAGAATACCAGAAGAGGAATTTATTAGTTTTACAAACATGCATCAGCTGCTTACTATGTATAAGATAATATGCCAGACATGATAGGAAATATAAAAGAGTACTTAAAGCTACTAGTCTCTATCATCAAGGTACTAACAATCTAGAATAAAAATAAGGAGAATGAGTACCTCAGAACACACATCTATGTAAATTATCTGAAGAATTAGTTGTTAGTGGAAATCAGAGAGTGATCCATGGGCCCATGAAAATCTCCAAGACCCATTCAGGGAGGTCGAAACTTTTTTTTTTTTTTTTTTTAAGTAATACTAAGAGGTTATTTGCCTTATTTCATGGTGTTGACATTTGCACTGATGATGCAAAAAGCATTGTGGGCAAAGCTGCTGGCACCTTAAAATCAATCAGGCAGTGGCACCATACGGTACTAGCAGCTGTCTGAAGTCTTTATTACTACACATTCGCAGTAAAAGAATGCTGGTTTCGGTCCGGCCATATAGCCCAGTGGATAGGGCGCTGGCATACCACATGGGAGGCCCCGGGTTCGGTTCCCGGGGACCTCTCCTAGTGGGCAGACCAACTTGAGAAGGGCAAGCCGCCATGGGCGGGCCAGAGCCGCCATGGGCAGGGCAAAAAGCTGCCACGGACAGGGCAAAGCCGCCACGGGCAGGGCAGGTCGCCCGCGAATGGAGCGCAGCCAGCCACCCGCGAACTGAAGCAAGAGCCGGCCGTGAATGGAAGCAGAAGCCGCCCACAAGCGGGGAAAGCCACGCCTGCGCAGTGACTGGTCTCGGCGCGTCACTGCAACGGGGGGGAGGGGAGATATGTAATAAAATAAAATAAATCTTTAAAAAAAAAAAAAAAGAATGCTGGTTTCACTTAAGAATTTCTTTGGTGGAGCAGTAAATATTAATTCTATTAAATCTAGACCCTGTAGTGTATATTTTTTCTTTGATATTCTGTGTGGAATGAAAGGAAGTAAGCATAACGCAATTCCACTGCATCCAGAATAGTTGTGCAATGATTTGAGCTGTGAGTAAATTAACTGCTATTTTCTTGTAACACCAATTTTACTTAAAAGAACTGGTAAACTAAGGTTATCTACTCTGTAGTATTTGTTAGATATTTCCTAAATGAAAACAACCAACATAAGCCTGTTGTTTCAAGGAAAACAACTGAGGGTATTTGTTGTTTATAATTAAATTTGAGCTTTCAAGTAAAAATTAGAATTTTGCCACCATGAACTTGACAGCTTCCCAATACTTAAAAGCTTTCCTGATGAGATAGGTGATGATATTAATGAATATAATATCTTATACTGATAATGAAATGTATCTACTTTTGGAAGATCTGCTTAACTCCATGAACCAATATTTTCCAAATAATGAATACAAAACGCTACCAAATCATATATGCGTAAAAGTTCCACGCAAAGAGTTAGCACGATGGATTTTAATGTAACAGAGAAAGAAGGTATATTGCTAAAGTTTCAGATTTCACAATGCAAATAAGTTGTAAGAAACTACCACTTGTTAAGCTTTGATGCAATATCAAAAAAAGAATATCTATGATTGAAGTGATGAATGCACAACTGTGATTACACCAAACACCACTGATTGAACGCTTTAGATGAACTGTATGCTTTATGAATATGTTTCAATAAAATTGATTAAAAAAAAAAAAGAATATCCACAATTTCCTGAATTGGCTATTCAAAAGCTCCTCCCTTTTCTACCTACATAACTAGTAAGTTATGAGTTATTTCTTTATATACTTCAACCAAAACAATATGACTAGAGATTTAATGTAGACGTGTAAATGAAATCCCAGCTGTATTTAATCAAGCCAGACATTAAAGAGATTTACAAAATGTGAAACAACACCACTCTTCCTACTTATTTTTTGTTTTGAAAAAGTTATTTTTCAAAAAAATATTTATGTTAACATGTAATGGGTTTATTTTTTTATTAACTAATACATATTTTTTAAGTTTCTCAGTATTAATTTCTATTATGGTAAATATGGATAGATACAATCCATATAAACAAAAGCTCTTTTGGGTCCTCATTTTTTAAAGAATGAAAGGGGGTCCTGAGACCAAAAAAAATTGAGAACTGCTAGAATAGAATATTGGGAAGAAAGTAAAAAAGGGCATGGCAAATTTAAAGAATAATATTGTACACTGAATGCTCTTATGACAATTCTATTACTGCCCATCTGTCAACAGAGTCAAAGAATTCTGCCTAAGGACACTCAAGAGTTAAAGTTAAGATAGTATAAAATAAACAATAGTCAAACAGACAATGAGGATGTTTACATCTCATTTGCGTCAAGTCTTAATGAAGTATTCAAGTTTAGTGATCATAAATTAAATCACTAAAATTTTAAAAAGTATTCATATAATTTTTCCTTTAAATTCATGATACTTAAAAATAGTAAGTAATATTTTGTAAAGGTTCAGAATAAACCCCAAATTATATGTAAAATAAGAATTACAAAATTAGTATTAAAATTCCAATATTTTTCCAGATTAGGATCTTTAAACCTCATAAGAACACAAAAAGGCAAATGAAACATTTATTTCATTTTGTTAGAGATGAAATTATTTGAAATAACATAACTACAAAAATATAAAGAAGAAATATTAACTGAATGAAATAACCGAACTGCTTTTTTTCAAATAACTATTGAGAAATCCAGTTTCCATATAAAATCTATGCAATTACCAGTACAAATATGCCACATAATGAAAAGATCTGCCAACATTTGAATCAAGAGGACTTCTCACTTACTTCTCAATTGGAAGGACATGAGGTCCAGAGATGGAATAACGATACAGGAAAGTCAGAAACTTTCTGAATGCATCAAAAAAAGGCCAGTGAGAAAGAAGACAGATGCATTTATTGGTGTGAACTGTTTTGGAACTATCAGATTTCCCATCCTCTGACAATGCTAATTCCAAAAGAAATCTCTGTTTTTCTGTGAGATTCTCCTCAGGGTATGGTTCATAAAACTGAATAGCAGCACCATAGACCTGCAAAACAAGTAATATATTTAATAAATACATTCTATATAATTTATCCAAATTACATCATCAGTTAAATATTTAATGGATGCTTGCTATGAGCCAGGCCAGGTGCTAGGAACACAGTAATGAACAGACATTACTTTTGCCTTCTTGAAGTATAAGAGAACTACACAGTACTATTCTCAAGTTTCTTTATTATTGGGGAAAAAAGTATTTTAATTAAATTATACTTGTTTTATAAAGAGTGAAAGCAATTGCACAATATTCTCTATAAGAAAATGACTGAAAATAATTGCTTGGTAGAAAGTGGAACAGAACTTTTAAAAAGGAAATAAAAACTCCAACTTTGCGTAATTCAAAGTATTTCTCTGGACCTCAACTTCCCAATCTATAAAATGAGGATTGGTGGACTAGAGGATTTCCAAGTTCACTTCCAACTTTAATAGTCTACGATTCTAAAGAGTATTATATATTTAATGTTGTCTTTTGTACTAGTTTCAAATCTTCTTTATCACAGAAAATGAACCAATGAAGGATTATCATTTGATGAAAAAAAACTTTCATCATATTCACTAAAAAGCACTTAGGTGATCAAAGCAAACAAGACTGTTAAAGATTTAGGATGTTAAATTTAAACCCCATAGTAACCAGAAAGAAAAGAAAATAATCAGAGCATATGCAAAACTCATGGAGACAGAAAGTAGAGTACAAGTTATGGGGGGAGGTGGGAATGAAGAGTTAATGCAAAATGAGTATAAAGTTTTCTATTTGGGGTGAAGGGAAAATTCCAGTAATGGATGGTGGTGAGTGTACTGCAACACTGTGAATGTGATTAATTCCACTGAATGGTATGCTTGGGAGGAGCTGAGATGGGAAGATTTATGTTGCAAATTTCTTTCCACTATTAAAAAAAAGAGAGAGAGAAACTAAAGAGATAATAACAATTAAATGTAATACATGACACTGGATAGGATCTAAGAATAGAGGAGGAAAAGGCACAAAAGAACATTATTGGGAAATAAAAAATAAAAGGGGAGTGGATATAGCTTAGCGGTCGAGCACCTGCTTTCCCTGTACGAGGTCCTGGGTTCAATGCCCAGTACCTCCTAAAAAAAGAAAAAAAAAAGGAATATCATATGTAAGGTTTAGATAAGTATTAAATTTCTTGAACTTGATAACTGCACTTAAGGTGATTATATAAGTGAATATCCTTTTTCGTAGGAAATGTACAAGGAAGTATTATGTATTCAGGGAGTATGATGTGTGCAATCTGCTCTAAAATGTTCAGAAAATAGATAGACAGGTTAAGGGGGGGGAGGAAGGGAAAAAAGAAAAAAAGGGGAAGGGGAAGAACAAGGCAAAACAGTAAAACTGGATGATCTAGCTATCTGGAGGGAGGAATGCTGGGGTTTAAAATATGGCATTTGTATTATTTTTGGAACAGTCCATAAGTTTGAATTTACTGCAAAATTGAAAGTTAAAAAAAAGCATTTGGGTGGATGGGACAGAATGAAAAGCCTCATTTCATATGTCTCTGAATATTGTTATTTTAACCAAGTAGAAGAGGTATGTATGATAGATTCAATATAACCAGCTTTTTTTTTTCTACTATTGCTAGCATTACATAAAACTAAAGACTTGAAAATCTACAAGAAATTTGCAGATACCATTGTTAAAACACAGAGTACCTTTTCAGCTGAGGCTCCAGTTAATACAAATGTAGAAAATACAGGAAGAGGGTATTTGCTGTTTTGTGGCCAACATTCAATAGTTGCACCCATTGGTAAACAAAAGAGGGGAACAGATTCTGGTAGTGAGAATGACTCATAATCTTCTTGAGGATATCTACAAATTAATCCTATAAAAACAACAATAAATATTAAGTCATTACCTCCTGAATTTAGGTGTTCATAATTTGAATTATGATAAAATTCTTTATTATTTCACATATTTGGAATGCTAAAACATTGCATGTATATTCATGAAATAACTGAATGCTTCAGCAGGATTCATTTCGAGTTCAATCCTCAAGCATTATAACTAACTGCTTAATATTCAAGCTTCATCCACAAAGGGTAGGTAAGGCAAACAAGGAAAATACATACACACATTCCTAAAAATTCATTAATACACATTCCTAAAAATTCCAGTTTGTAGTCAAACTGCCTTAAAACACATGAATGTACTATGTTTTTAAAATTTTTGCCATGGTTACCTGCATATATTAACTTCTTCAGCTCAGAATAACCTTCCCTCAGGAGCTTTTACACATCAAAATAGATACTCCATGGGAGTATATACGTAACTTCCAGCACAAATTCAAGAAAATTACTCATAAAAGTAGAAGAGTCACATATTTACAGTATGTTCAGAGTAATATCAACACAAGTCCAGCTTTCAATTAACCCCAGATGAGTTTCAAGTGGTCTATAATTCCACGTTAGGTAAACTAGTCTGGAAAATGGTCCAGGCATCTTTTACTGAACACATCCTAGGTGCAGAGTCTTGTACTGGAATTTGTAGGACTAGAATCAGAAAATGGATTTCCTAACCTTAAAGTCCTTAACATCAAGTGGAACACATCAGAAAACATTACCTTAAAGACAAACAATAAACTGGGAATAATATTGGTTTGCTCTGTCACATATTCTGTGACACTGGACAAATCACCTACTTATAGGATGCTGGTTTTCTCATTTATAAAGTGAAAAAGATGAACTAGATAAAATATTCAAGAAAATTCTAAAATTCTCTAATTATATGCTAGCCAGCTATAAATCCCATGAGTATCTCTAGTTAACTGTCCATTATTCTCAGGTCATGAGGCAATAGTAAAGCAAATTTCTGGTACATTTTCCAAGTTTTTAGTTTTATGTAATGCTATCATCAATTTAAAATTCAACCAATTCCCCAGTACTCCCAATCCTCATTATACACTGTGTTTATATTTTTACCAAAACACCATATCACTTTCTAATATACTTTTGTTTTTTTCTTTTTTTGTTGTTTTGTTATTTGTTCTAATATACTTTTATAATTTATTTATATTTTATTTTGTATTCTCTGTTTCCCCCACCCTAATAGAATGTAAGCTCTACAACCTATGTTATCATTAGCATTTCAAACAGTGCCTGGCACATTGTAGGTACTCAGTAAAGTACACTAATTTTAAATATATATAAATTTACAAGAGAATCTGTTCTCTTATAAGTAAGATCAGTATGTTTGCAATTTTGAAGTCTCTAAAATGGAAAATTTCAAATATGCATTATAAAATCACTGTAATATTTCTTTCACGTGATTATGAAGCATAATTGCATATACATCTTACATATGTAACTATAGATTTGACTGAATTTAATATAAATATTAAACAATTAAAAGGGAAATGAATCTATTTTTATACTACCTACTGATTTTAAAACTTACAAAGAACTGGCATCTGCTTATTAGTTATTTATTTAAATAGCCCTAATACTTTAAAAAAATCTTTTAAAATTAATCTTCCATTAAACATCCAATAAAAGTGCATATGAAGACAAAACTGAGAATCAAGAGACATGGGAGATAGTCCCAGTCCTGGCACATCATAAGAAAGGTTTTGCTTTTTTTCTTTAACCTTACTGGGAACCCACAATACATTATATCTTAATTATTCCATGAAAAATCATGACATACTTACCAGCTTTGTAAGATATGGTGTTTGTCTTTGCCACAGATTTTTTATAGCATAAGTATACTGCTGATCCCCACTGAATAATAAAAAAAAGGAGGAAATATTTAATTTTAAAAGGTAGTGACTTGATGAAATGGATTCTCTTTGATCTCACCGATATATATTATCTAAGCTGTATTAACAGATTTCTTTCTGTTAGCTATTTTCAGTTGGTTATTTTGTGTGCATTTTACTGGAGTCATTGTCCATCTACTTTTCTTTCAGAAGTAAAATTTAACATTTTCTCCCTGCAACATGAGGAAAATTTGGCCCTTGAAAACAAAACTAAGCCACAACATTATAGATTTTTTTTTTTTGAAAGAGACCAGACCTTAAATAGGATGGGTTGGGGGGAAAATACACCAAATGTAAGATAGAGACTATAATTTTGATGATGCTCTTGCGTAGTTTGTAACTAATGTTTCACAACAATGCAAAGTGTTGGTGAAGGAGTGATGCATGAGACCCCGTATGATGTTATGTATGTTTATTTTGTAAGTTCACAATCTTTACTATACACTTATTGTTTATGCATGTCATGTATGAATGATATACTTCAATAAAAAATATTTTTTAAAAATAAATAAATAAATTCATCAGGGGTCAACTGTATACCTAGGATTTCTCCATATAGGATACTGTGGAAAATAGTATCTCAGGGTGGCCCCTGTGTTCAGGGTAGCCACTGTGTTCAATCCTTGTATAATCCCCTCCCTTTGAGTGTGAGCAGGACGTGCGACTTACTTTTTTTTTTTAAACTTTATTTTGTACATTTAATAATTGAAAATATAAACAATTAAAAACTAAAAAGTAAATACAGATGAATAAATACATACATTTCTTAATTAAATGCAGTGGATACATATAAATATTTTTTTTTGGTTACATATCCCCCCCTTTCTGCTTGCTCTTGCAGTGTTCATTTCTCTGCGTTCTTCTGTGTCCGTCTGTCTCCCCCTGCTGCGGGGATGCGCCAAGTCAGGACACTGCGCAGGCGGCTCTGCTCCGTTCGCGGGCGGGTCTGCTTCCGTTCACAGGTGGATATGCTCTGTTCACGGGTGACTTGCCCTGCCCGTGGTGGCTTTGCCCTGCCTGTGGCGGCTTTTTTTGCCCTGCCCACGGTGGCTCTGCCCCGTCCATGGCAGCTCGCCCTTCTCAAGGCGGTCTGCCTGCTTTGGAGAGGTCCCCGGGAACCGAACCCAGGGTCTCCCATGTGGTGAACCGGCGCCCTATCCACTGGGCTACAGTTGGCCCCCTAAATTTTTTTTTAAATCAAACAATATGTTACACAATATATCTGGTTCATAGTAACGCAATCATACAGTATTTGTCCTTTTGTGTCTGGCTTGCTTCGCTCAACATTAATGTCTTCCAGGTTCATCCATGTTGTCATATGCTTTACAACTTCTTTCTTCTTATAGCTGCATAATATTCCATCATGTGACTAGACCACAGTTTATCCATCCATTTGTCTGTTGATGGACACCTGGGTTATTTCCAACTTTTAGCAATCGTGAATAATGTTGCTGTGAATATCAGTGTGCAGATGTCTGTGTCGCTGCTCTCAGTTCTTCTGGGTATATACCCAGTAGTGGTATTGCTGGGTCATGTGGTAAGTCTATGTTCAACTTCTTTAGGAACTGCCAAACAGTCCTCCACAGTATGTCCCATTCTGCATTCCCAACAACAGTGAAGAAGTGTTCCTATCTCTCCACATCCTCTCCAACACTTGTACTTCTCTGTCTTTCTAATAGTGGCCATTCTGGTGGGTGTGAAATGATATCTCATTGTAGTTTTGATTTGCATTTCCCTAATCATTAGTGATGTTGAGCATTTCTTCATGTGTCTTTTTGCCATTTGTATTTCTTCTTTGGACAAATGTCTATTCAAGTCTTTTACCCATTTTTTCATTTGTCTTTTCACTATTGAGTTGTAACATCTCTTTATATATCCTGGATATGAAACCCTTATCAGATATGTGATTTCCAAATATTTTTTCCCCATTGAGCTGGCTGCCTTTTCACCCTTTTGACAAAGTCCTGTGAGGTGCAAAAGTGTTGAATTTTGAGGAGGTCCCATTTATCTATTTTTTCTTTTGTTGCACGTGCTTTGGGTGTAAGGTCCAAGAAACCACCGCCTGCTACAAGGTCTTGAAGATGTTTCCCTACATTTTCTTCTAGTAGTTTCATGGTCCTGGCTTTTATATTTAGATCTTTGATCCATTTTGAGTTGATTCTTGTATAGGAGGTGAGATGGGGGTCCTCTTTCATTTTTTTGGTTATAGATATCTAGTTCTCCCAACACCATTTGTTGAAGATACTATTTTGTCCCATTAACAAGGAGTTGGTAGGTCTGTCAAAAACCAGTTGACTGTATAGGTGAGGGTTTATTTCTGGGTTCTCAATTCTAGTCCACTGATCGATGTGTCTATCTTTATGCTAGTACCATGCTGTTCTCACCACTGTAGCTTTGTAATATGTTTCAAGATCAGGCAGTAAAATTCTAAATGAGTCTTTTGAACCACATGAGTACTCAAACTCTCAAGTATTCTAAATAAATTAAAATCCAAATCATATAAGGCTTATGGTCCAAAATTTTAAAATTTTGAATAATTTTGAAATTATTTATTCAAAATAAGTATCCATTTTTATTTATTAAAACAAATAATTATATAAAGGTATTTTGATAAATTGAAAAATTTTTAATGAAAAAAATTCGAATAAAAATTCTGAATAGTTCTTGGAAACTATTTCCATAAGCTTTGTGGGAGGATGGGGAGATAGAGCTGTAAACCTGGTATAAAAATCATGTATGGGG
>PVKH010020260.1:0-14638 GCA_004027955.1 Chaetophractus vellerosus | reverse complement strand
TTTTTTCCCTCTATCTATATCTATCTATCTGTCTGCCTGTCTGTCTGTCTGTGTCTTTCTATCTAATCATCTATGTAATCTAGCTCTCCATCATCTATCTTAACTACTTTCTCTATTTTCCCAAATAGTGCCTTATTTATAATTTAACCCTAATCACTATCTTTCCCTTAAAACTTCATATAAACGTACTTTATTGGAGAAAATTTAAAGAAATACAAACCCAAGACAAAAATTAGACATCTCGCTAAGTTAACCTTTAAGATTACTATGTAACCTGATTCTTGTATTCTTCCAGGGCTCAGTAATACTCGTTCTAATTTTACTCCCCGATATGCTTGTTTAAGCATATCTGGATTTAGTTAGGTCTCTCCTAAATTGACCCACCTTCACACTGCTTCCCAGGTTGGCTTACTGTAAGAATCTGATCTGGCCACTTTTTCTGCTTAAGCACATCTGATGAAAAGCCCTTTCCTATAAGGCAAATTTAAAATCCTCTTTCTGTGGCCTGTAAAAATTCTCCAGGCAGCAAATTTTTCCACATTAAGCATATCCTTTTGTCTGCAGGTCTTAGTTTATGCTAGAATGCTCTTTTTACCTTAAATATTATTCTTCACCTAACAGTCCCATTAACTTTGTGCCATCCTTATTTAATGATGACATAATTAGTGGGTTAGTTGGCTGGTTAGTTTGGTCTTAGTTTCTTGGGAAATTATATGTCTAGGATTTGTCTCTCTTGTATCCTCAGGGAGGTCATAGACTTTAACATATTATGTATTTTATTAATATTGATTGTTTTTAACATTGTAGCTTCTTGAGAAAGCCATCATGTATTCATATTTTTATAATAGAACATGATTTTGTCAAATTCTACTGTGTTCCGAATGCCAAATATTATTTGATCACATATTAGGAGAAGGTGGCTTTTTTATAAGTAAAAGCATAAAAAGTACGATCTTGGAAACCACCATACTTTGAAATCATCTGAATCAAGACTACAACATAAATCAAGATTAAAAAACATATAGAATCAACATGTGGTTCTGTGCTGTATTCAGAGATAGGGAAACCTCCTTTGATCTATGCTTTCCATTACATGCCCATTTAAAGAGCATTTTTTATCCCTACACTTCATTCATGTACATAGCTTTTCATTTGTTTATAACTCTTCTTTTCCATGTTCACATTGTCTGTTCTCTCAACCAGGTGGTAAAACTCCTGAGTGGTGTAAACTTTATTTTTATAAGGGTATAGGCAAATATGATGACTGCAGAACTCTGTACAGAAGGCGCATTGATTACTGTTGCAGTCCTCTGGATATGCTAAGTGAAATTTCAACCTAAAATTCCTCAACACTAATCAGTGAAAGGAGTGCTTCAACCTTATCCTGGACTATATTGTATTTCCAGAGATCAAAATTTGACTTCCTATCATCATTTGACACTTTTTGAAAATAAATCCATTGTGGTAAACTTAAACAGTTCAATTGACTTGGATAAGAAATTGTGTATAAGTGAAGATACAAATGAAGAAATATAAGTCATTTGAGCTGTGAATGTTTATGTTTAAGATGTCTTTGGAAAAATGAGACAAGTTATGCAGAATATTTTTCCAGAGAGTGGAACACATGACATGCCATAAATTCCCAAGCAGTTATTACAATCAAAGGAAAAGTTATTTTCTATATATTTTAACTAAGCATTGACAAGCTCACCATTGGGTTAACTTCCAGACTATATTTTTGGTGCATAGACCTTCAAAGTAACTTCTGTTTTAAGATGAGTTGTCTTTCCATGCAAATCTTTGTCTTTTCTCAGTCACAATCTAACATATGAATGCAATTTCCAAGTTCCTGGGTGAAAGTTGCTTGAAAGTATCATTTCATCACATTTTCTTGGCTAGAATATTTCCAAATTAATTTATAAAGCAGTGGGTCTCAAACTTTTTCATGAAACATCATCCCCTACAGGGCTTGTTAAATCTCTCATTAAAGGACCCTGACTCCAGATTTTCAGACTGAGTAGGTCTTGGGTATAGCCTGAGAATTACATTTTTAACAAGTTCCCTGGTAGTGCTGATACTGCTGCTCGGGGACCACACTAGTCTAGAGAAGATAAATTTTAGGAGAATCAGTAACTTATATAGTTACTGATCTCTGAGCTTTAGTTTTCTAAGCTCCAAGAGGATTATAATGGTTATCTTAAATTGCTGTTACAAGAATTCTATATGAGCCAATATATATAGAGAGTTATACATAAAATGTTTTCACCATGCAAGAACTCACTCAATATATTTATTATTATTATTATTATTATTATTTTCAGCAAATCATGATTGAGTAGTTGAGCCAAACCCTGAATTAGTTCTAGAAATATGAATAAATAATACAGAATCATTCCTTCAAGGCATTCGCAGTCCAATTTGGGGTCAGACACATATGCATATCATCAATAGGTACTATATAATAGATGTTATGAACTGCATATTCTTTTGAAACAAAAGAAACAGAGATCAGCAACTGTTTCATGAGAGAGGTGAAGGGTTAACAGTTCATTGTTGAATGTAGACACTCAGTAAATATCTATTAGAAGAGTAAGTGAGTCTTTAAAAATGAGAAAGAACTCATCAAATGGGCTGTGGGCAACACGTAGAAAGGAATTTCTCGTATCTACGCAGCAGAGATGTAAAAACATTTGATAGTTAGAATTAATGTGGAAACTTTGTATGTGAGATGGGGATTGGAAGTAAATGGGAAGGTAGGGGCCAGATCGTAGATCTTCTTTTCCAGATTATAGGTTTTGGAATTTATTCTGTAGCAATAGTGAAACTTTTTTTCTATAAATTTAAACAGGAAATTTAATCATAATTTTAATCTAACTCTGTGTTTTTTTCCCACTGAATCTTCTGACTGAGAAATCCTATTTGTTCCTCTGGGCAACTCTACATCCAAAGCTTTAGGTGTTTCCACCAAAGTGATTAATCTTCTGGTAGCAATGAAATCTGAATATTTGCCATCTATTGTGGGAAAGAGATACTCATTGCTTTCCTAAATCTGTCAGTAACCTGAACATTTATATAAACGTTTCATTCCATGTATACGTTTAAAAATTTATTTGAAAATTTACTATCATAAAATCTGGATATTTTTCTTTTACAGCTAACCAGTTTTAAATTATTATGTTAGGCAAAATTCTATGTTAACCTTCAATGACCCAGACCCTTATATAATTTTTTCCCCTTGAACATAGGAGAGATTGTGAACATGATGTGATGCCACTCCTTTGAATATGTTGCCTTATATGGCAAATGGAATTTTGCAGATTTAATTATGCTCCCTTTTGAGTTAATCAAAGGAATATTTTCCGGGGTAGTCTAGATTTAATGAGGTGAGATGTTTACAAAAATGCAACGAGTCAGAGAGACATTCTTTTCCTAAACTGGAAGGAAACAAACAGCCATGTTATAAACAGTTTATGGGGGAGGATGTGGCAAAGAAATGTGGGTGACCTTTAGGATTTGAAAGAGGTCCCTGCCTGACAGCTAGAGAGAAAGTAGGGACCTTATTTATATAGCCAAATTAAGTGAATTCTGCCAACAACCAGTGAGCTTGGACCTTGAACCTCAGGTAAGAATCACATCTCCAGTTGACACCTTTATTTCAGTCTGTTTACCCTAAGCAGAGTACCAGCTAAGTCATGCCTGAACTCTAAACTCAGAGAAACTGAGATAATAAGTTTGTGTTGCTTTAGGCCACTAAATTTGTACTAATTTGTTAGGTAGCAATAATAGGAAACTAAGATCTAGAGAGACAGTATGACTTGCTCATGTTCATACATGTGGCAAAAATTGGAATTGAATATGCCAATTCCAAGACCCAGAATTTGAGCTTGAGAAGAAGACCAAAGGCTAAAGGGTATTTAAGAGTCATTTAAACATGAGCTTTTAAGGCCATAACTAATAGATATAAGTGGAATTTTTTAGAGGGATGGACTTGAGAGAGAGGACAAATATCAGGTGAACTTGGTGAATGATACTAAGAGATGGAATGAAATCAAGGTCTTAGACAATACAATTCAGGTAACTGAGTAACTTGGATAATGAATTTGACTCCATTAGAAATAATAAAGACATTAGGAGAAATTTATTCAAAAATAAAGTATATTCTTTAAAATATTGAGGTTGAAGTAATTACATAGAATCTAAAGTTAATGCTTAGTAGGGTTTTGGAATTAGATGACTTAAACTAGGGCCAATGGGAAGTGTAATTTTCTCTGGTGGCTTAACCAGCATGTGGGGAGCAAGAGGTACCCATGGGTTTGTGTCCAGGAGGGGAGATTAGTATATTTCCCACAGGAGTCAAGGATTGGTTTAAAGCAAATGTGCATGAAAAGGCTAAGAGACTTGGCTTCAAAAGCAGTGGGGATGTTTAGCTTTATTATTTGAGACCAGCTGTGAGGGGTGTTATGGAGGGTGGCCACAGATGCTGGTTTGAACTCTGGGGAAGTTTACGCCCCAGGGCTGGAAAACTGCTTGTTAAGCAGGCCAAAGGTGAGTTTTGAGGCTAGTGGCTTAGCCAAGGTAAGATGTTATAGTTATGACAGCAGGGAAAACTGTAGGGATCACTTCATTTGTTTTCCATTTCTCAGGGATCACTGTTGTTGTTGTGATATCCAAAAATCTCAAAAATGTTTTCAGGTAAGAGGTAAATCCAGCATGGTTGTTCTATCTAGGCTGGAAGTAGAAGTCTTTGTTTTTGAGTGGAAGAGAAATCATACTTTTATTTCAATGGCAGTATGCTTCAATTTTGTCTTTTTACTTGTTTGATTTAAAGATGGTATAATAAAGATAAGAGGATGGACAGAAATGGAAGTGAAATATATTCATATTCACTTTGACAGAAAGCTTTAAATTGATAATTCTGCAAGCTTTGAAAGTTAGAATTTATGTATATATATAGCCAAAGGAAATTCAGTGTTGTTATATTCATTATACGTTGTGGGAATGGGGAGGGAAATTCCAGCATATGTATAATGAGATGCATTAATATAAATTTTGCTAATCAACAAAAGAAGGTTTTTAACTAATCATCAATGTTTATATTTTAAGGTATAAAGCAAGTATGCACCTCGATTATTCAGAACTCATCAGCCTATGAGCAATAATGAGGTTATAATAACATAAATATTCAGATTTGCTAGCATTTTGTACTCTCAATTGTGGAGACAAATTATGTCCAAAGATTTCTATATGGCTACTATTATGTGCTAAGAAAGATCTCCCTCCCGTTCTTTAGTTAGATTTCTCATAGTAATCCACTTTTTCATGATTGTTGTAGGATTTTAAGGGAGAAGGCACCCATTAATTTTGGCTAATGACCCATCTTTGGTTCCAGGAAGATATTTTACAAAATATATGAATCAGAACTTAAAAATTGATCCTTTAAGTAGTTGAAAGGATAAGTCTAAGGTCATATATATTACTAGAAGGAAAGCTAAAAAATATAACATAGGACTGTGTAACAGTGAAATCTCATGTAAAATACAATTTGGGTGATCTTGCATATATAAAACTGTTTTTACAAAATATAAATACAAATAAACTAGAAAGACAGAAACAATAGTAGCTACATACTGCAGGGTAAGCAGGAGAGATTGAGAGGTGGTGAGTTTTGTTTGTTTTGTTTTATTATTATTATTATTGGAAAAATGAAAATGCTCTAAAAATAATTGAAGTGATGAATGCACAACTATCATATTATACAAAATACTATTGATTGTACACTTTGGATGGCTTTATACTTTATTAGTATGTATCAATAAAATTGATTTGTTAAAAAAAGATCCTTTAATTGTTTGATCAATAAAATTTATTGCTTCAATAATTTCATGAACTTCATGACTAAGTATATTCTTTTGTCTATTATTTTACTTACTAGCTTGAGTAGTAAATATTATCTGTTTTTTGAAAGTAACCATTACATGAAGTTCTCCCCAAAAGAGTGGCCAGTCTTATTTTTCCTTTTCTTTATTCAGTCATTAGATATTTAAGGTGGTCTTTATTTGTATATTTCCTGAATTAAAGCCAGGCTTGGGTTTAGCAATTTTGATTTTTCTTTTATAGAACAGCTTTATTGATATATAATTCGTCCACCACCTAATTCTCCAATTTAAGAAGTACTCTTCAGTGGATTTAAGTATATTCAGAGATTTGTGTAACCATAACCACAATCAATTGTAGAACACTTTCATCATCTCCAAAAGAAACCCTATATCTATTAGAAGCCATAATCCATTTAACCCTAACCCTGCAAGCTTTAGGCAACTACAAATCTGCCTTCTATTTTTATATATTTGCCTATTCTGACATTTTGTATAAATGACATTATGCTATATGTAGTCTTTTGTAGCTGGACCCTTTCGCTTAACATAACTTTTTTAAGTTTCATCCATGTTGTACAATATATAACGATATTTAATTCTTTATCATTATTGACTAATGCTGAACTATATTGATGAACCATGTTTAATTTATCCGTTCATCAATTGATAGACATTTGGGTTTTTCCACTTTTGGGCTATTATAAATAATACTGCTATGGACATTTACGTACAAGTTATTGTTTAGAGCTATGTTTCATTTCTATTTGCTATATATTTAAGAAAGTTATTGTTGGAGTATATGGTAATTTGATTTTTTTTTTCCTTTTGAGGAACTGAAAGATTGTTTTCCAGAGTGGCTGCACTACTTTATATTTCAACCAGCTGTTTATGAGGGTTCCAATTTCTCCACATGCTCACCAACATTTCTTATTTTTAGTCTTTTTAATGATAGCCATCCCAGTGGGAATGAAATGGTACCTCACTTTGGGTTTGATTTGCATTTCCCTAGTGTTGTGAGCATCTTTTCAGGTGCTTATTGGCCATGTGCATATTTTTTGGGGGGAGGGGAAATGTCTGTCATATTGTGCCTATTTTTTTCAATTGGGTTGTCTTTTTAGTATTAAGTTGTAAGATGTCTTTATAATCTAGATATAACTCCCTTATGATATATGTGATTTCCAAAAGTTTTCTTCCCTTCTTTGGGTTGTATTTTCATTTTCTTGATATCCTTTGAAACAAAAAAAGTTTTTAATTTGATGAAATGTAATTTATCTATGTTTTCTTTTGCTGCTTTACTTTTGGTGTCATATCTAATGAGACTTTTGTCTAATCAAAGGTTGTAAACATTAACTTCCATATTTTCTTCTAAGGATATTATCATTACAGTTCTTGGCATTTAGGTCTCTGATCCATTGTGAGTTAATGTTTGTGTATAGTGTCAAACAGAGGTCAAATATTCCTCTGCATGAAGATTATGATTTGTTCCAACACTGTTTCTTGAGACTTTGCTTCCTTGTTGTTTTTGTGAAACCAAAAATCAATTGACCATAACTATGAAGATTTATTATTGGACTCCCAGTTCTATTCTTTTGATCTATGTGTTTATCCTTATGTGTGAGTAGCTCACTATCATTATTAGATTAGCTTGGTATAAGTTTTGAAATCAGGAATTGGACCTCCATCTGTATTCTCTATTTTGTTTTGGCTGTTCAGAGTCCCTTGAATTTCCATATAAATTTTAGAATCAACTTATCAATTTTTGCAAATAAGCTAGCTGGGATTTGATGGGTATTATCCTGAATCTGAAATGTACTTGTGGGAAATTTCCAATTTAACAATAATAATTCTTCCAATGTATGAACACGGGATGTCTTTCCATTTATTTTAATAATCTTTAATTTTTTAAACAATGTTTTAGACTTTTCAAAGTATTTCTTATACTTATTTTAAAAATATTTTCTAATTATTTTATGCCTTTATATGATATTATAAATTGGATTGCTTCCTTAGATTGTTCATGAATAATTAATATTCCTTCTTGCAACAGTTTCAGTAGTTTTTGTCTTTCTAAGACTGTCGATTTCATCAAAGTTATCTAATTTGTTATACAGTTGCTCATAGGATTCATTATAATCCTTTATATTAATGAAAGACATTTTGAATTACCATCATTCTTTGCTGTTTTAGCAATTTGAGTCTTCTCTCTTTTTTCATGGTCAGTCTAGTAAAAAAGGTGGGTTTTTTTTTTAAACCTTTTCAAAGATCACTATTGATTTTCTCTATTGTTTTCTATTCTTTATTTCATTTGTTTCCACACTAATTTTTATTAATGACTTCCTTCTGCTTTCTATAGGTTTAGTTTGCTCTTTTTTTTCCCCCAGTGTCTTAAGGTCAAAGTTTATATAATTGATTTGAGTTTTTTGTTTCTTTTTCAATATAGGCTGCCCCCAATTTACAGACATATATTGACAGGGAAGGGTTTATTTACTAAAAAGAAAAGAAAAATTCTTTACCTGATGGAATATGGCAGTTTGTTTAATTAATTCAAAATATACTTAGTAAGCATCTATCATATTCTAGACACTATTCTAGAGGTTGAGTATGAAAATCATGCAGAATTATAAAAATTAAGAATGTATGAAAAGAAAAAGAAAAGAGAGATAAGAGTAGTGAAGTTGAGTAGAAGAGAAAAAGAAAAAATAGTAAAATGAAAAATAGAAGCAAAATTAAAATTTCAATTTTTCCTTTATTTTATGTACGCATGAATTATTCTAAACATTGTGAATTTCTGAATGAGCAATTGGAATTTAAAAATGAGATCTGACTCAGAAAACATGACAACTTGTTCAAAAATAACCACCATTCCATGGGAATACATGGTACAGGGAAACATTATGGCATATTCAGAAAGCTAATTTCTGAACACAGATGTTTCATTGATCGAAATTATTCTTTTTCACAATATGTAGAAAAGGTGAACATTTATTGTTTTATATTTTTGAATGCTGCAGGACTCCATGAAATAAATTGCTTGATGACTAGAAAATTGTACTATCATAGATGTTTCAAAGGAGTCACACTTTCCTGCTGCTCAAAGAGTTTGCTCAAATGGGTAGATATATTTATTTTCTTATAGTGTTTACCCTAATGGATAGATTTTTAAAAGATTTTCAGCTACCTTTTATCATTTTTTGGAGTCGGCAAAAAAAACAAAACAAAACAAAACAAACATCATTTTCAATGTAGCTGAGAAGAAAGGACTCACTAATTCAGAGAACACATTGCCTGCCCTGAGGCATTAGGCATAGAGTAAGGTAAAAGTTTTTCACATTTTTCAATCTGATGGTGTAACCTTTTGAAATCAGCCTAAGGAAAAGTAGAGTTAAGAATATAAAATCTTTTCATAGAAGAAATTACAAGTGAAAGTTGACTTCTCATGTGTAAACTTTTGGTTAATGGCACTGCGTATCACTCAAGCTACCCTCCAGTGAAAAGAGGTTATTGTAAAGTTTTACCTCACCATTGCCAAGTGACAAGAGCAGGAGGAAACTGATTTATTATATAAAGGTTATTCTCTAGACATCAAAAGTTCACTGGTTCATTGGCTTCATAGTGACTTAGCTCCTTTCTGTCTTTATTTCAACTGCAGCCAGCCAAATGCTTCTTGCTCTATTTTGCACATTTTTTCTCTGCCTCATGCTTTATGCTGTCTTGTGATATTGACTCAATCATGGCTTTTGTAGAACCAGCTATGAGATATGTGTGTATGTGCATATGCACATGTGTATATTCTCAAGCATACATGTTTCACTTCTATTTATTTGAATTCTTCCCTTTCTGTAACTCACATTAAATTTATGATAGAGAATCTGAATCAGCAGGGTTAATCGCATTGTTTCTGCTTGGGGACAAAGTTGAATGCTTGCTAAGTTAGATGTTAGCCACCCTGGGATCACGTACCACTTCAGGTTTAATCACACCTGGCTGGAGTCACATATTACAAAACATGGCAATCTATAAGCAAGCAATGTCTAGAAAAGAAATTACACAGGAGAAGGATTTACAATTAAAAAGCCCACACGAAGATATAGAGGACTACTTACTACAGGATGCAGGAAAAAGATTTCTCCTTGTATAAATGGCACTATAATCTTCTCAGTCTCATTTAGGTAGGATCAAAATCACCAAAGTGAGGAGAGCAAATCAATCAGAATAGTCAAGGCAACTTCCCAAGGAATCTAACTCAAGAAGATTCTCTTTCAAAAATTTCAGTTCAAAAGTTGCCAGAAACTAAAGAAGATATGGAGGCAGGAGACCTCTTTTACAATCTATGTCTCGTACAGGTAAATAATATAACTGGTAAAAAGCCCTTTAGTTTGAGACTTCACCAGGAAATGTTGACAAAAATATTTTTTGTTGTTGCACAGTGTATTTGAGGAATTTACCTAGGCAGTTTTTTAAAAAAAAATTGTTTATCGTATTAAATTTCTGACATGTACAAAGTAGTAAAATGAAATACCATGTATCCATCACTCAGTTTCAAGATAAACAATCAGCCACTTTTTTCTCTCTACCTATCTCCCACTCAATTGTTATTACTATAATTTTTTAACACTCTTTTTCCCAAGGTAAATTTTTCATACATTGAATTGAATGAATCTTAAAAGTATAATTTTCAAAAAGGAATAAACCAGGGTAACACATACCCCTATCTTGATATAGAACCTTCAAGGTCAATTCAAAACCAACACCCACTTGAAGCAGCTATTATTAGGATTATTTAACAACTGCTGTTTAAATATCTAGAAGATCCATTGGAAGAGATAGATGGATGATAGATGAATGGCTGCAGGAATATTGAAAAAAAGGAATCTTACAAATTCCTTCATAATTTTTTTCCTCAATATTTGCTAGTCATAATACCAACATATATAACATATAATATGATGTGTATATTTTGAAAAATGTACAAGAACAGAAATACATATTTTTAAATGAGTGTCAAATGGAGCAAGTGAGTCCCAAAGTTCCTCTTTACTTCTGGTTATAAGGATACCTCTGATATTGATGTAGCTACTATACCCTGGTGCTTCAAAATATGGGCCTATGGATCAGCAGTAGACTTCCAGACACCACCCCCTGATACATGGAACCAGAATTTGCATTTAACAAGGTCCGAAAGTGATACCTATGCACATTCAATTTTGAGAAGCACAATGTGATGAAGTACCATCTTCTGTATATTTGTTTAAGTAGTGGATCAGCATAAATATGGGAAAGGATGTTGTGATTGGTTCATCTCAAAGCGTTGTTCCTATTTTTGTAACTTCTAGTAATGCCATAATCAATCGTATATAGCTAATATTAAAAACAAAAATATATACTTTCATTTATTTCTTTGAGTTATGCTCACTAAAACTTTGTTATATGTAATTGCTATTTGATTTTATATGTCCAATTAATATTACATTGAATCATAAGTTTGTAAAGGAAACAGCTAAAGGAAGCAAATGTGATAAAGTGCTGCTGTTATTAAAGTTAAACCATTCACAGAAATATTTTAGAAAAATTTCTTATATATTGTATAACATAATTCTAAAAGTGGTTTGTCAAGACATCTAAATTTTCTTGCTCTTACTCTACTTATAGCTAGGAATAAGGAAATATTGGGCATTTCTTTACAGGATAGAAAATATAAAGAAAATATGGAGGAAACATTTTTTGTATAAATCTATGAGACATTGGAAAGTAAAATAACCTCATAATTCTTTTAAATATTAACAATGAACAACTAATGCATCTCTATTACCTTGACACATTTTGAGTGAAAGGAGAACATTCCATATTTTATTCTAATGTTATAGCTGAGGTTGAACCTAATTTTCAAATGCAAATATCTCAGTAAGTGAATTTGGTCAGCAAAAATAAGAGGAGATATTTCATACAGATGCATGCTTACAGACAAATGCTATATAAAAACCCATATTCTGTGTGATTTATTTATTTATAGCTAAAGTACAGAATTGAGATTTAAGATCCCCCATGCACATTTTCCAAATGTTAGATACCTTTTTTACTCTCAAAATGCAGGTAAGAGAAATAACTCTCTCCTGGTAAAATCTTAATTAGGTAATTTTTTTCTTTTTAATATGTGCACACAATCACACACATATATTTTCAAGAATAATATATATATAATATTTACTTAATTTTATGTTTTACTAATATTTACTTTTTTCTTAAAATCAATACAATAAAGCCATAAATCTATGGAAATAAAGAAAATTCAATGGATAATACAATTCAAAATTGCTTTAAAAGTCAAATCTTTCCATAAAGCACAAAAATTGGGAAGCTGAATTATAATCACTTATATTCTTTGTCCATTAATATATTTTAATGTTTTAAAATAAAATGTTTAATATATAGTAAAATCAAATACTTCATGAATTTCATGAAAAAGCATCCCTTTTCCTGAAAGTATCAGTGATGATTTGATATTGAACAGTGGGAAAAATGAGGGTGTAGAATAATGGGACACATTTTTCCTTCAACTACATTGAAGATCTTATTCTAATGATATCTTAACCTTAGTCCATCACTTTGCGTTCTAATCCATTAAAATCACACTCCACATATCATTTACTTCAGACCTGAGAAATAACATATGAAATGAAAATATTATTAAATATCTTTTCCAAAAAGAACTAATAATTCCTATATGCACCATTTAATGATGGATCTGAATCATGCACAAGTTTAAATATCAATAAGTGAATTCACTTCTTAAGGAAAGTATCCTCATTCATGATGAAAGAGATTTCTCAGCCAAGTGAACAGCATTATATTTTAATATGAATTTCACTGGAAATAAAAATTTAAATATTCAAGAGGCTCAGATGAGTGTGTGCCTTCTTTTCTTTACCAGAGGAGAGATCTTTCTCTTCATAGGTGGTATTTAACAATTTATGTTCACCTCACATAGCTCAAATATATTATACTTTCTCTTAGGCATAACCAAACAATTGTGATTTTGCTGTTCCAACTGAGCTTGTGGCTTAGAGAATTAAGTTTACCCTTTAATAAACTGTAAGTCTAAGGAAGGAGAGACTAACTTTGTAAAATAATATAAATATTTCAAATAATGTATAAAAAAATCTTGCATCTAGTTTCAGTCTACAGTGCTTAAAACCAAAGGAATAAAAACACTGTTCCCCACTTTTGTATTTTATTGATTTATTTCTCTCCTAAAATTCAGAATTTGTATTTGATTCTAGTAATAGGTTTACAACCTAAAATTTCCCCTTTAATTTCATCCAATTATTTAATTCAATGCTACTAATTACATTCACAATGTTGTGCTACCATCATGACCATCTATTACCAAAACTTTATGATCAACCCAAATATAAACATTGTAAAATGCTAGAATAAAAATTAAAAATAGGACAATATAATACAAAGAGTGAACCCATTGTAAATGATGTATATAGTTAACAGTAAAGTTATAAAAATGTTCTTTCATGAATTGTAACAAATGTACCACATTAATGTAAGTTATTAATAACAGAATGGTATATGGAAACTATTTTATGTAAGATTTTTCTCTAAAGCTAATGTTTCTCTAATAAAAAAAATCAAAAGAAAAATAATATTTCTTTCATTTCATGTGAAAATGATATATAAGCCTGTTCTGAGTATAGTGAGGAGCTATATAGAACAACAGTTTCCTGCTGAACTGAGAGGGCTATATCACGTGAAAGAACGACTCGGACAAATCCAGCTTGGAAAGTAAATGAGTGTATTAGAGGGCTTATGTGGGCTCCTTGTTCTCAGCAGAGGGAGAAGAGATGATAGTTCCAAGCTTGATTGTCCACATATCACCAGAAAAGGAGAGGGGTCTATTATAATGCATGTTTACATGCAGATGGGGAAGGCACATGAGGGACAACAGGATATGGAAAGATGCAGTGTTCTGGCAGATAACTTTTATAATGTTTCTCAGTAGAACAGAAGTTACATATTTATATTAACTATGCGGGAGATCTGTTTTTATAAACACAATCAGTGGAACAGAATTCTTACAGGTTTCTAGGAAAAGAGGTCAAGCATTTATGGTACAAGGCTTACTGATCAGTCATGAGTTAGTAAACAATCATTTCCCAAGGCTTGCCTTTTAACCATTTAAGAAGGAATGTTGCTGCAACTGGAGGGGGAAAGAACTGGAAGGGTTGGGGTAGAAAATGCAAAGTCGTATATGCCACAAAGCCAAATTTTAGTGTCCGTAATAAAGTCTTATTTGAATATTGCCATTCATTTAAAAAATCATTTTTGAAGTAGTTGTACTTTTATTTGATCAAGTCAAATTGGAATAAATGTTAAACTTACAAATTTTTGCTGTTAAAAAATTGGTAAAGATAAGGAAAAGGTGTTTCAGGTAAGCGGCTTGGATAAGAGAAATCTGTTAAAATTTGATTAAGTGGGGCCGGCTGGATAGCCCAGTGGATAGGGCGCCGGTATACCACATGGGAGGCTCTGGGTTCAGTTCCCGGGGACCTCTCCTAGCGCGCAGACCGCCTTGAGAATGACAAGCTGCCATGGGCGGGCCAGAGCTGCCATGGGCAGGGCAAAATGCTACCACGGACAGGCAAAAGCCGCCACGGGCAGGGCAGGTCGCCCGCGAATGGAGCGCAGCCAGCCACACGCGAACTGAAAACCGGCCGTGAATGGAAGCAGAAGCCGCCCACAAGCGGGGAAAGCCA
>PVKH010020259.1:0-14633 GCA_004027955.1 Chaetophractus vellerosus | reverse complement strand
CCAGCATCTGTTTAATACTTACCAAGTGCCAGGCACTGTTCTAAGCATTTAACCCTCACAAGGACGCTGGGATGTAGGAGCTATTGTTATCCACATTTCACAGATGATGAAATAGAGGCTCAGAGAGGTTAAGTGACTTGCCCAAAGTCACACAGCCAGAAAGTGACAGCTGGGACTCAGGAAACGTAACTGACTTCTCGTCCTAGCAATTCCACCAAGGAGCTGTGTGTCCTTGAGCCAGTCACTCAACCTCTCTGGGCCCATCAGCAAAGGGAATTGGACTCCATCACTTCTGACCATGTTCAAGTCAACAGACTGATGAACCTCCAGGCAGGAGCCCAGTTCACTCTCCTGCCAGTAGGTGTGAATCAGCTCCTGATTCAAAGCTGCACAAACTCCCAGGCACGAAATGCTTTATCTAAACGTCCAGAGGTCTTCGCTATTGCCGTGACTTTAACGGGAACCATCAGCACTAAGGGACACCTAGCCCCTTGGGGCATTTGTCTTAGCCCCAGATCCCTTCTCATCCACCATTTAGAATGACAGTGAAAGAAAACAATTTCTTATTTGCATTGTGGCATCTGGCTTCGCTCTTTCCCTCCTCCCCCAGCTGCCTCCCCCGTCAGTTCCAGTGATGAATTACATTTGTTCCCCGGATGATCGTTTTCTCAATCCTAGCCGCATTCCCTTCGAGCTCACGGTCAACGGTCTGATTTATTTTCTCTTTTGCAAGTTCTTCCTTCTCTGTTATTTTAGGCAGTGTTTCTGCTTGAACAGTTGGACCCTTGGAGTTGCCCAAAGGCCTTTGGCCTCCTAGGCAGAGCCTATGTCTGAATGTCTCTTTCTTGACTTTGGTACCAAAAAAAAAATGAGAAGTAGGTTAGACATTATCTTCTTGGCCTAGTTTGGAGGCTGTGGTCTGGAGGAGGTGTTTGTTGTTCAGTTCTGAGGGGCTTTGTGTCATTTTTTGTGTGCTTGTTCCCTGAACTAAACTTCCCAATGGGAGGGGCAGAGTTGGAAGCCCTCTTCCAGCGAGTTGGGAGTGCATTTCCATTGACCAGTAGTCGTGACTGGTGACAACATATACAGGGACATTTTAGGGGCTCCTGAGACACCCCCGAGCCCCCAGGAAGAAGCATCCTCATTTCTTCCTTTATGATGAAGCTTTGTCAAAGCCCATTTAAATGCATGGGGCACTTTTAACAGCCTGCGGTCCACATGCTTTTGTGTAACACCAAACCGAATCAGAAGCACCTCTCTGTCCCTTTCTGTCAGTCCTTGGGCCGGGCTGGGGCTCCCTCCGCTGGCTTCCTGCCATTTCTGAACCTCGGAGGAGCCCCAAGGCAGCAGCTGGAATCTGGAATTTATTTTGCACTCATGACCGACAGGATACTTAAACCAAGCAGGCCCCAACCCAGTCAGCAGTGCTTGGGCTACTGTTTCACCCAGACACAGGCTGGCTGCCGATTCCCAAACCCCAAGTCCAAAGCTCTGCACAGCCCTTGTTAATTCACTTTCACCAAAGGCTGAATGGCTCCTGCCGGAGCAGCCCCTGGCTGGCCTCTGGACTGCAGGGCCGCTGGGCCCACGGGGCTGCCGGCCGCAGGCTACATCCTAGGACAGTGCCTCGGGACATCTCAGGGGACGTCTGTGCTGCCAACACAGCCCCCGCGGCCCCTCGGTCACCTGGTCTCCCCCTTCCTCAGAGCCACTGGGGTCAGCGGGCAGGATGAACCCTGTGATGGTGAGATGATGGCCCAGGGACCAGGGAGTGCAAACAAGGAGCAGCGCGGCTGACGGTGCCCAAGGGAGAAAGACTGAAAGACAAAAGAGCAGGCAATCTTTCCTTTCCGGTGTGTAAAAGCAATCACTTGCCCCTGATCTCTTTTTTGTCACCTTTACACGCCCTTGCAATGTGTGCTCACAAATTTCTGACTGACAGGAAGCCAAGGAAGACTGATGGAATGGAGGAGATATTAGACACTGTGGGAGCTCCTGGAGCAGAGGCAGCCCAGGAAGGCCCGTTAATGCCTTCTCTTTAATTAGACACCTTATGCTGTCCAGATAAACAGTCACACAGACAGACAAACACCTTTGACCTCTCACCTGGAGTGTTAAAGCACCAGAGGTATGAATTTATCCTGAGAAGGGATTTTATTTAAAGTTCTGAGTCAGGATGAATTTAAAATACCATTCTACTTAGGCCTGCATTCTGAAGCAATATATGATTATCGTTAAAAAGCAAACACTGTGAAAAACAGTTTGGCAGATCCTCAAAAAGGTAAACATAGAATTATCATAAGACCCAGCAATTCCACTCCTAGGTACGTACCTAAGTTGAAAACCCCGGACTCAGACTGATAACTTGCACACCAATGCAATAGCAGCATTATTCACAGTTGCCAAAAGGTGGCGACAAACCCAAGTGCCCATCAAGATAGGAATGGAAACCAAACTGTGTATATCCATATAACGGAATATTAGTCAGCCATAAAAAGGAATGAAGTCCTGATACATGCAACAACATGGGTGAACCTTGAGAACATTTTGCTAAATGAAATAAGCCAGACAAATAAAGGACAAATATTGTCTGATTCCACTTACATGAAAGCTGTAGAAGAAGCAAACTCATAGAAAGAGAAAGCAGAGTAGAGGTTACCAGGGGCTGGGGGAGGGGAAACCAATAGCTATTGCTCAGCGGGTGCTGTCTGGGGAGATGAACATGTTTTGGTAATGGACGGTAGTGGTCTGTCCTCTGTTTCCGTTCTGCAAAACATGCAATTGTGACAGAGCAAAACATGCCCGTGATCAAGAGAAGAAAACAGTTCCAAACTCGGGTGTGGTCCTGTGGAAGGCAGCCTCTCAGGTGGCCCCGAGACCCCCCTCCTAAGTCCAGGCCCTTGTGTAGCCCAGTGAGGCTGGACCCAGGGACTTGCTCTAAGAAAAAGAACACGGGTTAGAAAAAGCCTGTGGCTACTGTGGCCGACGTCCTCTCTCGTTTTCTCACTGGCTCACACTAAGGGAAACCAGCTGTCTTGGGAGCCGTCCCATGGAGAAACCCAGTGGCAAGAAGCTGATGTCCAGGATCTCCAGCTGACAGCTGTGGAGGACCTGAGGCCAGCTGACAGCCCCGCGAGCGAGCTTGGAAGCAGATCCTCCCCCGGGTGAGCCTGGAGCCAACACACTGCCCGCAGCCCGGGAGAGACCCTGAACCGAAGGCAGCCAGCTGAGCCAGGCTTACCTGACCCACAGAAACTGTGAGAGAACATGTGTTTGCTATTTTAAGACACTAAGTTATGGGGTTATGTGTTATTCAGCAATAGATAACTAATATTTCCTCATACTCCTAAGCTATAGGGCTCTCATAGCATCCCCTGGAGATTGGGGAAAAAATAAACTATACCCTTGTATCCAGACAGAAAAGGACTGGAACCACTAGAAGTAGCCAAAGAACAGTCTAGTTTCCCCAACTCCTCATCAATCCAGTAGCCAGTCCCTCACTCCAGGACCAGGAGGGAGCCGGGCAAACCCACCCACTAACACCCGCATCTGAAGGAACCTCGTTGAGGCACAGTGAATTTGGAGCTCCGGATTCCGGTTACTGTCACAGAACTCTATCACAGGAAAACACTCCTGGGAGTGATGTCTTATATCACTTACGGCCTGTGAGAGCAGGATTCATGCCTGGGACTTCTCTTCTCAGGGGCAGGGATAGATTCCCGCAGTCTCCATCTCTCAGGCATGCTGCTTCCACGTGGCCGCCTGGACCACACCTGGCTCCTGGCTTCCACTTCCTGGAGGACCATTGAGTTTATCCTCTGATCTTGCTCTTCACTGCGCAGGACATTAGAAATGAGGCTCTGCAATGCCTGGGAGCAAAAGTTTCCAAAGGGCAGAGTTTCAGAGTCTCCTATTGTTCCTCTAAGAACAATCTCCAAATAAGAGTTTGAATGCATAGGCTCATGCCCTGGGTGGCAGGAAGGAAATACTAAGAATTCTATTTCTTTTCACTTTTGGCTTAACCATAAGAAATTGCTTTACTCGGGTATACAATATACAGATTGACGGTAGTCATAAAAATGATTTATAAAGAAATAAACATATATTGGAGGATGTTTAAACTTCATTTTCTGATCTGCTGTACTAAGCAAATACTAGAAAGCAAATGTTCTCAAAAGTGTTGTCTGGGGTGCTGGGTGTGTATGGCAGTCTACGAGGTCAAAACTATTCCCCTGAGAAGCGAATGTGGCTCAAGTGATTGGGCTCCCATCTACCATATAGGAGGTCCAGGGTTCGATTCCCAGGGCCTTCTGGTGAAAGGAAGCTGGAACGCGCAGCGAGCTGGCACACACGGCGAGCTGGCCCACACAAGAATGCTGGCCCGTGCAGGAGTGCTGGCCTGCATAGAGTGCTGGCGCAGCAAGATGATGCAACTAAAAGAGACACAGAAGAAAGACAATAAGAGACACAGCAGACCAGGGAGCTGAGGTGGTGCAAGAGATTGAGCGCCTCTCTCCACTCTGGAAGGTCCCAGGATCAGATCGTGGTGCCACCTAAAGAGAAGACAAGCAGACACAGAAGAACACACAGAGAGTAGATAGTGAAAGCATAATGGGGGAGGGGGGGATAAATAAATAAATCTTAAAAAAAAAGAAAAAACTATTCCCCTAATAAAATGTAATTTGTTCTTTTGACTCAAACTTTTTCCTAGTATACAGTACATTTTGCCAGAGGCAACCTGATGTGTAATATTGTACCAGATTGACTGCAGAATCAGATATGAGAATACAGCTGTATTCCATTAAGGCAGAAAAAGAAATTTTCAAAAATGCAAAACACTACCACACTCTTCCCTATTCTTTTGTTTTGGGAAATATAGTTACTTTTCATTAAAAATGAGTTATTTAGGTTACCATGTAATGCATTTATTATTGTTATTTTTAAATAAATGAAGAATATTTTTCACATTTCTCTTTTAAATTTCTAATATGGTAAATATCTATAGCTACAATTCACATAAATCTAAGCTGTTTTTGTTCTTTAATAATTTTTACCAGTATATAAGAAAGTTCAGATTTCCGAGTATTGTTCCCATCCTCACACACATGCAAAAGAATGTCAAGCAACCTGAAAATTCACAACTTTTCTTGAACCCATTAGAAAGCTAAGGTTGCAGGGCAACTAATTAACCTAAAGTCTAAGGAAAAAGAAGAGCCTCCAAAGCAAAAGAGAAGGCAACCCATTTATTATCTGGAGTAGATGCTGTCAGACACCAAACCAGCAGGTAAGAAGAATTCAGTTAAAACTAGTAACAAATTACTAAAGGTTAAATGTGTATTTGCATGAGAATATAGAACTCCTGGGAGCTTCAGACACAAGGGGAATCTGAACACACTCACAGGATATTCTCCTCCAACCTCATTGGAAAGTCCCACAAGAAAGCCTGGGACAGGGTAAGAGTCCTGAGAAGGCCCCATGGATTGTAGGTCTGGGAAAAGAAACAGTTGCCACAGAGGGAAAGACACCAAGTCCCACTTATCTCCTTGACTCAATCCCCCAAAACACACATTAAAGGCATAACAACAAGAAAAAATGCTCATTTCCAGGCATAAAATCCATTTACCTCAGCCTCTACTGTCCTAAACAAAAGCTTTCAGAAAAAAAACTGCAAGCATACAAATAAGCTAGAAAAAACAACATATTGTCAAAAGTTGCAAATAGACATTAGAGCTACCAGAAAGAGAAGTTAAAATAATTATGATTAAGAGATACCAGAAAGAGAATGTAAAATAATTATGATTACTATATTAAATGTCTCAGTGGAAAATAGAGCAGCCTGCAGAACCAGTCAGGTAGTTTCAGCAGAGAGATAGGAACTATACAAGAAAGAATTAAATAGAAATGCTAGAAATGAAAAAACACAGTAACAGAGATGAAGAATGCCTTCAATGGGCTCATCAGTAGAATCAACAAAGCTGAGGAAAGAACTGATGAACTTGTCAATAGAACTCACCAAAATAGAACAAAAAGAGGAGAAAAGATGTGAAAAATAAAAAAGAACAAAGTATCTAAGAGCTGTGGTACAATGTTAACTGGTATGTAACATCTGTGTAACCGGAATCCCAAAGGAGGAAAGAGAACAAATGAGCAAAAATATCTGAATAGATAATGGCTGAGAATTTTCCAAAATTAATGACAATTACTGTTCAAGAATTTCAAAATAATACCTGAAAAAGACACACCTAGACATATCAAATCATTCAAACTGCCGAAAACCAAAGATAAAAATTTTTAAATCTGGAAGTGAGCCAGAAAAAAAGACATCACACAGACAGGAACAGATAATACAGCAGAATTACAACTGACTTTTTTCTGAAACTATGCCAGGTGAAAGACAATGGAGTGATATCTTTAAAGAATTGGGGGGGGGGGACCTGTCAACCCAGAAAAAGTCTTCTAAAAAGAAAACTTAAATACTTTTCAAGCAAACAAAAACTGAGGGGCTTCATTGTCAGCACACTGCATTACAAGAAAAGCTAGAGGAAGAGGTGGGGGGCAACCCTACTACCACCTGCTGCCGTGGGACCCACAAATACATCCTGTGCTCAGGACCAGATGTGTAGGTCTGGGGAGATAAAACACAATCCCCTAGTAGATAAGGGGACTGAGGGGCAATCCTTCCCTATAGTCCTGAACATATGTAAATATTCAGTGCAGACAGTCTGATTAAGCAGGGCATGTTTCATGACATCCAGCTCACATCTGGTGGCACCTCTGTACCTGGTGGGGAGGAAGCAGAGTTCATCCAATATAGCACATGCACAAGTCAGAGGTGCTGCTTGTAGAACAGCTCCCTTCCTTGACCACAGATTGAGATCCACTGGCTATGAGGAACTGACTTTACTTTGTCTCTTCTCTATGTAAGTAAAAGGATGTTCCAGCCAGTGCTGTGTGAGATGGCTTCTCTTGGCAACCCTGACACATGTTTTGAAGTGGGTTGACATTTCTTTAGGTGTCTCTCTTTCTGATTAACAGGAAGTTCATCAAACAAAAAGGAATATGATACCAGACAGAAAGTTAGAGTCACACAAACAAATGAAAAGTACTGGAAATTGCATAAATAAAGGAAAATATAAAATTTATTTTTTCTTATTTTCAATTGCTCTAAAAGATAATTGATTGTTGAAGAAAAAACATAATAGCAATGTATTGTGTTTATTGTGAAAACTAAAATGTATAACAATAGTGCAAAAGGAGGAACTAGAAATATACAGCTATAAACTATCCTTACACTACATATGAATCAGTATAATATTATTTGAACACAGACTGTGATTATTTAAAGGTGCATATTGTAGGCTTCAAGGAAACAACTTTAAAAAACTAATAAGGTATAAATAATAAGCCAAGAGGAGAGATAACATGAAATCATAAAAAATGCTCAATTGGGGAATGGATGTAGCTCAAGTGGTTGAGCTCCTGCTTCCCATGTACAAGGTCCTGTGTTTGATCCCCTGTACCTCCTAAAAAGAAAAAACAAACAAACAAAAAAAGAAACCAACTCTCATTGGGGAACGAACGTAGCTCAGTGGTTGAGTGACTGCTTCCCATGTACAAAGTCCTGGGTTCAATCCCTGGTACCTCCTTTTAAAAAAAATGCTCAATTTAATCCAAAAGAAGTCAGAAAAAGAGAAAAAAATGAATAAATGGACTAAATGAAAACATTTGAGAAAAATGGTTGATTTTGATCAAAATATATAAATAAGTACATTAAATGTTTACTATCTAAACATATCAATTGAAAAATGAAAAACAGAATTTGTCAGATTGGATTAAAAAAAAAAACAAGATACAACTACATGCTGCCTGTAAGAGAGCCATTCTAAATATAATGACATAGATAGTTGAAAAGTAAAACAATGGAAAAAGATATACCGTGCAAACATTAATCAAAAGAGAACTGGAGGGAAGTGGCTGTGGCTCAACTGGTTGGGCTTCCATTTACCATATGGGAGGCCCCGGGTTCAATTCCAAGGGCCTCCTGGTGAAGGCAAGCCGGCCCTCATGGTGTGGTGAACTGACAGCCTGCGTGGCGCAGTGAGCTGGCACAGCAAGATGACCCAACAAAAGGGAGACAGACACAGAAAAATGCAAAGCAAATGGACACAGTGAGCACAAACAGCAAGGGGGTGAGAGGGAATAAATAAATAAATAAATCTTTTTTAAAAAAGAGAGAACTGGAGTGGCTATATTAGTACTTGCTGTATACATGCACTGTAAGGAATAAAAAGAATAAAGACCACATCATCCAGGAATCTCATTTGGCACAGGAAACAAACAAACAAAAAAAAAGTAGACTGCAGAATAAGAAATATTACCAAAGGTAGTGAGGAAAATTATTTAATAGTAAAGTGGTCAATTATTAAGAACTTATAACAATCCCAAATGGTGAGCACTTAACAACAGAGCTTCAAAATAAATACAGCAAAAATTGGCAGAACTGGAAGGAGAAATAAACAAATCCATAATTATAGTTGGACATTTCAACATCCTTCTCTAAATAATTGAAAGAACAAATAGAAAATCAAAATTATATAGATGGCCTACAAACGGTTTCAATCAACTTGATCTAACTGACATTTTTAAAACACCCTACCCCAAAGCACTAGTATACACATTATTTTTAAGTCCACCTGGAACATTCATCAAGGTGGAACATACTCTGCACACATTTTTTTCCACAAATTTTTAAAAATTGAAATTATACAAGGTATATTCTCAGACCATAATGGAATTAAATGAGGAAAGATCTGGAAAATCCCCAAATATTTGGGAATTAAGCAACACTCTTCTAAACAACCCATGAGTCGATGAGGAAATCACAAAGAAAATTAGAAAATAGTTAGAATTAAAAGAAAATGAAATCACAACATATCAAAATTTGTGGGCTACAGCTCAAGTGGTGCCTAGAGATTAAATACTTATGTTAGAAAACAAGAAAAGTTTCAAATCAATTACCTAATCTTCTACCTTAAGAACTAGAAAAAGAGAAAATTAAACCCAAAGCAAGCAGAAGGGAGGAAATAATAAAGAAAATAACAGAAAACAGAAAAACGATAGAGAAAATCAATGAAGTCAAAATTGGTTTTCTTAAATCAATAAAATTGATAACTCTTTAGTCATCCTGAACAAGAGAGAAAAAGGAGAAGGACACGAATCACTAATAACAGGAATGAAAGAGGGACTTCACTACAGGTCCTACAGACACCAAAGGATAAGGCAATATTATGAACAACTCTAGACCCATAAATTGATAACTTAGATGGAATGGGCAAATTCCTGGAAAGTCACAACTTGCCAAAATTCACTCAAGAAGAAATAGATAACAAGAACAGTCCGATATCTATTCAATTAATTGAATTTGTAGTTAAAAGTTATCCAATAATGAAAACTCCAAGTGCAGATTGCATCATTGGCAAATTCTGCAAAACATTTTTAAGGAAGAAATAATAACACTTCTGTATAAATTCTTCCAGAATATAGAAAAGGACACTTCCCAACTCATTGTAAGAGGCCAGCATTACCCTGATTCCAAAACTAGACAAAAACATCACAAAAAAGGATAACTTCAGACTAATATGAAAAAATCCATAACCAAATATTAGTAAATAGAAACCAATAACATATTTTAAAATGATAATACATCTGATTAAGTGGGTTTATCCCAGGCATGCAAGGCTGGTTCAACATTCAAAAATCAACATAATTCACCATATCAACACACTAAAAAAGAAAAACCATATGTTAATCTCAATAGATAAATGAAATCTAACATACATTTAGGATAAAAACACTCTACAAACAAGTAATAGAAGAGAATTTCCTTAACTTCATACACTGCTGAAGTGCATTCTTCAAAAAACTCTAGCTACTATCCTACTTAATGGTGAAAAACATAATGTTTTCTCCAAGGATAGAAAACAAGGGAAGAATGTCTGCTCCCATTACTTCTACCCAACATCATACTGTAGATCCTAGCCAGGGCAGTTAGACAAGAAAAAGAAATAAAAGGCATACTTACTGAAAAGGAAGAAAGAAAAGTACCTTAATTTGCATATGATATGATTGTCTGTTTAGAAAATCCCGAAGAATCTACAAAAAGTTACGAGACTAAATACAATAATTTAGTAAGATCATTGTATACAAGGAAAGTATTTTTAAATAATCGTATTTCTATGTACTAGCAAAGGACAACTGGAAATTGAGCTTTTTTTTAAATTGCTTGGAGGGGTTCCTTAGACAAATGTGTTTGAGAACCACTGAGCTAAAGGAGGCCGACTAGAGGTCATGGATTCTGACTGCTCTCTGCAGGACGAGGAATGCTTCAGGCTCCCCTTCGTAGCCACCTTCCCACCTTTGGAAGAGGACGACACCTCTTTCCCTAAAAGGACTATCTATGGTTCCCCAGAAGAGTGCTTCTCAAACTATCTGTAAGACTTTTTTTCCCCAATCTATCACAGACTGAGTCTTCTATAAAATGCAATAAAAATCAATTATCAGAAAAACAAAGACATACAAAATGAAGCCCCGATTTTTTAGTCAATCCAACAGAAATAAAATTACTTCCTCTTTCAAAGTGCTCTAAAGGTTTCTAAGTGATGACTCAATTTTTGTAGCCAGTTCAAGTCACCCAGTCTAGAAGTTTTGCCAAGGAAAGTAAGGGAAGCTATTTAAAATGAGTCGATGACGTGGGCACCAGGGCCTAACTTTGTGGCAATTCAGTACGAAGCCCGGGAAGAGATGCCTTGTTGGTGTCCGCTGACCTGAGCTCTCAAGCACTAGGTGCCCGTCTTACTGCTGCTTAGAAAACAACGTGTGACCCTGGAGCACAAGTGGCATATTTTACTCAATGTTAACCCATTCCATTTGTGTCCTTTTCCCACACCTGAGAGAAAAAATTTAATTTCCTCCTACTCTTCTAATTTCCCCTCATTCCTTATGTTTGTTTGTTTCTACTTCCCCTGTCTCTCTGAGTCTATAGGCACAGAGAAATCAAGAACAGTCAGGCCATATGGCACAAAGACTTCTTAAAATTATCAAAGCTCTCTTCTCATTTGCTGTTCACAGCACCTTCTAACATGTCGATAAGACCAACCCAGAATTCTTTCTCTCCCTCTCTCTCATGCATTTCAGTTAAGCAAAATGTAGAAAATTTAAACACTGACCTTTTACCTGCTAGTCATTCCAATGGCCTTTTATATCCTGAACTCAGGTTGCGCCTTCTCTGTAACCTGAGGTCTTGGTTTTCTGATTGCAGCATTTTATTAGTACCTGACAATTCCCATTACACTGTTCAGTGAGAAGCTGAATGTCTCCAGACCGCTTGATTATTCTGGAAATAGAATGCTACTCCTTCATGAATTCAATCATGGAGAAAATTCCCACTAGGTCATGGTCCTTGATTGTTTTCTGAAAGAGAATTCTTTTAGGATAAACTTATGAATAAAGTGAATGAAGTCGTCAAAGCATTAGGAGGAAAAGAGTTAAGAAGTCTCGATTGCTAAAAAGAAACTGTCAGGATAGAATTACATATTCTGAAAACTATAGAAGCTTTAGAAATACAATTTACATGAAGTTTTTGACATTTTATGACTTAACAAAATATATCCTATACTAGTCACTAAAATTTTACCAGGATCCCTCTGCTCTTAGCTGAGAAATAAACATCAAGACTATTAAGAGAGTGAATTTAATACATTGCTTTTTTTTTCTATAAGTGTTTCTATATGTTTACAAGGGAAAAATTGCCCACTCAAAAGAAGTGTGTCAGAAAGTTTCCCTACTATAAAGGTGACCACTAAAGCTCATCCGAATCCATTAATTTCTGCTTTTTCTAGTTAGGAGTGTGCTTTGTAAGGAGGTAAGAGCAACCGGAAGTAAGGGAGAGGATGAGATTGCCTTCTTACTCCCTTCCTCCTGCCCTCCCGAGAGCCAGAAAAAGGAAAGTTCATTGTGGCGGCTCCTTTCCCCAGAGCAAGAGGTCACTGGAGAGGAGAATAAAAGTCATTTCCCCATAGCTGCCAAAACAACTTAGAAAATGTGGAATGCTGCCTGGAGGATTCAGAACTGGAGAGAAGGAGAGCCATTTCTTCTCAGCTTCCAAACCCTATCCTAGAAATAAGCAAGGCCGAGAATTCCTGCCTGGTTCCACTGGGAAGGAGGGGGTGACTTGGCAGGAATAGTGCGGTTTGGGTTTAGTGTGGTTTTGCCTTCCCGAGAGGTAGAGACCCCATTTCAGACAAAGTGCCATTGTCAAGTTTCCACTCAGAACTAGAACCTTGTGAACTTGATTTTATTTCTCTCACAGCAATTTCTCAGCATTTGCTGGGGAGAGCAGGGTCCGGCAATGCGGTCCTGGCAGAAATCCCAGGTTCAAGTCCCGGCTTAGAGTATGGCCTAAGGCAAATCACTTAACCAGTTTTTCCAACTATGAGGTAGACAAGAACACCCAATTTTGCCATTTTTAAGCACCATTTAAGTATTAAACATTTAATTGTAGGCTGATAAGAAACAAATATTCCTCCTTACTGTTCCTAATCAAGAGACAGTTTAATTTTAATATTTCAGCAGACTGTAGAAATCTGGCATAAACAAAAAACAGTTTCATTGTTGTATATTTGTCTTAAGTAGGGAAAAAAGCACAAAGCTTAAGAGGTTTTTTTTTAAGCAGAATGGTCTCTAATCTGGTTTTTTGTTGTTGTTTTGGCCGAACCTTTTGTTTCATTTGTATTCAGGAGACTCTAAGAAAAATCAGCATGTTTGTTTCAAAACTGTACAAACGACGTTGCTACCACTTTTGTTAATTATAGCATTTAGACCTTTCTCTAGGCTCCCTCTGCCTGCCCTAGCCCACACTGTGAGACTGAGGTTTATTGTAAACCTAAGTTCAACTACAAACAATATTCCAAATGGGTAGTATTTTTATTGGTTAAACAAGAAAGATGGCCTCAAGCATTTGACTGCGAGTACAGTATTTTCCGTCTTCTTAAAGCAAAACTTTATTGGTTTAATTACAAAGATTAGAGAAAAGAGACATGATTCAAAACCTACATTGAAGGAGTAATGAGAACTAAAAGTATAAAAGAAAGAAAAACATGGAAACACATAAGAAAAAGCTTATTTTTATTTCAAAATATTTTAATAATAATTCCTATTTTACAGTGTCTTTCCCAAGGAGATCAAAGGGCACTAATAGTACTGTACTTAATTCCCATGACACACATTTGAGGTAGCAGGGAAAACACTGTGATCCTATGACTTGCATGGTACAAAGGAAAAGGATGAAGCAGGAAGATGGCATGATCTGCCTGGATGGTGCCCCGGGGCTGCCGTAACACAGTATCTGAAATAACAGATACTTATTCTCACTGTTCTGGAGGCCAGAAGTCCGAAATCCAGGTGTCGGCATGGCTGGTTCCTCCTGGGAGGGAGAACCTGTTCCATGCCTCTCTCCCGGCTTCTGGCAGGTGCCAGCAGTCCTTGGCCCCGAGACTTGGCGCCACTTCACTCCATCCTCCATATGGTGGTCTGTGTGTCTCCTTCTGTCTCCAGATCTCCCTCTTCTCGTGAGGACGCCTCAGCCATTATGGCCTCGTCTTAACTAATTCCATCTGCGCGGACCCTATTTCCAAATAAGGTCACATTTTCGGATTCCGGGTGGGCATGAATTTTGGGGGGGACACTATTCGACCCCGTATACTTAGTCACTTAGTAAGTACAGGATCTTTGGACAAATTGTTTCTCTTTCAACACCTAGAGGCCCACTTCATCTAGTTATGCAGCGGTGGAAGGGAGCCAAAGGAAAGTTGTTAGTAGAGGCGACCGCCGTTGTAGCTCTTATTGATCACGTGCTTTCCGCCAGGCATTCGGCCACAGGCTTTACAAGGAATTGTCCAGAACACACAGGCAGGCACTGCAGTCTTCTCCATCAGCGTGGCGTGCACAAAGGGATGAGGGTCCTTGCAATGGAAGCCCGGGGGACTTTCCGGGGGTGCCCACTCCTGCTGGGCAGTCCCCCAGACATCCTGACCACCAGTTTGGCCGGAATTCCCACAGCACCTCATCAAATAGAGACCCAGTCACCCCCTAACCAGTCAGCTCGGTGTGGTGTTATGCGAAATCGGAGCTTGTTCTGTTCATGAAACTCCAGGGGGGCCCTGACAGGTACACGATACCATTTATGCTCATACCCCTCCTCGCAGCCCTACTGGGAACCCCCTCTTGACTGCTCAGAGGGGCCCTCGTACTGGCATGGGAGAGGATCCACTCCCCCGTTCTCCAGATCAAATCAGTAATCTCGACTAGACTGGAAATGCCGCCAACTCCGTTTCACCAGGGAACCAAAAGTGGGCGACCAGAAACTGTTCTGCCTGTGTCCAGAATCAGGACAGTCATATTAGATTTCCATGAAAACTGACAGGCGGGGCCCTTAGAAGAAAGGGCATCACCTCCTAGGGTGATGAAGACCTCGGGGTTCAGGGGCCACAGAGGAATCGCCAGCATGTTCTCAAGCCCAAGGGGCCTCTTCTGTCAGCCCCTGTCTTGGCCTTGAGCAGCCCAGCTTGTCTCATAAC
>PVKH010020258.1:0-14631 GCA_004027955.1 Chaetophractus vellerosus | reverse complement strand
CTGAAAAGTGTTCAGGACTTCTGGCAATTCAGATTACTGGTGACCTTAGAGAGTTCAGTATCAGTGCAGTAGCTTGGACACAAATCAGAGTCTGGGTTGAAGAGTTAATGGAACCACAAGAAATAGAATACTTTTTCTAGAAGCTTGGAGGAAAGGAGAGACATAAGATAACTGACTAGAAGATCTTTATAGGTCTTTTAGCAAAGGCATTCCATGTAATTTTACAAACTAAATAGTTCTGAAGCAAGAAAAATGAGTATGAATCCCCAGATGTCTAACTTACTACCAGCCTAGACAGTAAGAAATTGAGGAAATGGAGTTCACGTAGGTCAGAACTGGACTCATCTGTTTAGATACTTGGTTTCAGTGTGTCCAGGTGGGCAGTACACTTTTGCTCCTGTCTACATAATAAGAAGTGGGTGAGGTGTGGACAGACACTTTTGCTCCTGTCTACATAATAAAGAAGTGGGTGAGGTGTGGACAGCAACAGCCTCCCTTATCTTGTGGATATTGGTGGTAGTGTGTTGTATCTAAGAGCATTGGGAGTATAAACTGTTCAACCAAGTGATGACACAAAACATTCTAAAGATGTGGAAAGAAGCAAATTATTATCTACATGGGAATAAAATAACCTCCAATAAGCACAGAAATAAAGAGGGACTCTCAGAAGGGACAGTCATTCTGTTGTTTACTCACGGGTGGTCCTGGGGGTCCTGGTTTCCCTGGGGGTCCTGTTTTTCCTCGCCTTCCCTTGAAATCAAATAAAAACAGACAATGATTACTCTGATTTCACTTTATTTTCAGATAGGACAATATTAAACGGTAACATTGAAGATAGTAAAAATTAACAAAAATGTTGAACGATTCCAAGTCCACATGTATTTTTTAACATCAATTAATTTTGAAAGCAATAGGCCAATTCTTTACAACCAAGATGAGAAACACAGTGCCTGAAATGAATAAATCTTAACTGTTACTAGCAGCCCTTTAATTGCTAACTATATTGACATCCTTGATACTCTGACAAAATAATATAAAATATCTGAAAGATAGTCAAAGATTGGCATTTTATCTGATGATTCTGTAGTTTGGGACACAATAATAAGTGCCTTTATCATTACAGCTGGTGTTTCTCAAAGAGTGGTCTGAATTCTAATTGTATTACAATTAAGTAACAAAATTCTTAATGTCTGTCTAATACCATTTAAAGAACTTTTAGTTATTTATTGTAAAATTATTTTCTTAAACATTATTTTCTTTTGTAGGAAGTAAGCATAGGTATTAAAAGCATAAGTTTTGAATGAGAAACATTTCTTAGTACAGGTATATTTCATTTTATTGTGCTTCACTTTATTGTGCTTTTCAGATATTGTATTATTTTTAAAAATTGAAGGTTTGTGGCAACCTTGGGTAGAGCAAGTCTATCAGCACCATTTTTTGAACAGCGTATGTTCACTTCATGTCTCTGTATCTCATTTTTGTAATTCTCACAATATTTCATTATTATTCTACCTGTCATGGTAATCTATGATCACTGATCTTGATGTTACTATTGTAATTGTGCCCATGTAAGATGGTGAACCTAATCAATAAATGTGTGTGTTCTGACCACTCCACCAACCAGCTGTTCCCCATCTCTCTCCCTCTCCTCAGGTCTCCCTATTCCCTGAGACACAACAATATTGAAATTAGGCCAGTTAATAACCCTACAGTGGCCTTAATGTGTTCAAGTCAATGGAAGAGTTGCATGTCTCTCACTTTAAATCAAAAGCTAAAAATGATTAAGCTTAGTGAGGAAGGCATGTGAAAAGCCACGACAGGCCAAAAGCTAGGCCTCTTGTGCCAAATAGTTAGCCACGTTGTGAAGGCAAAGGAAAAGTTCTTAAAGGATATTAAAGATGCTACTCCACTGAATGCAAGAATGATAAGAAAGCAAAACAGCCTTATTGCTGATATGGAGAAGTTTTCGTGGTCTGGATAGAGGCTCCAACCAGCCACGACATTTCCTTAAGTCAAAGCCTAATCCAGAGCAAGGTCCTATTTCTCTTCAATTCTATGAAGCTGAGAGAGGTGAGGAAGCTGTAAAAGAAAAGTCTGAAGCTAGGAGAGACTGGTACATGAGGTTTAAGGAAAGAAATCATCTCCATAGCATAAAAGTACAAGGTGAAATAGCGAGTGCCGACATACAAGCTGCAGCCAGTTATCTAGCTAAGATAATCGATGAAGGCAGCTACACAAAACAACAGATTTTCAATGTAGGCAAAAGAGCCTTATATTGGAAGAAGACACCATCCAGGACTTTCATAGCTAGAGAGCAGAAGTCAATGCCTGGCTTCAAAGCTTTAAAGGACAGGCCGACTCTCTTCTTACGGGCTAATGCAACTGATGACTTTAAGTTGAAGCCAATGCTCATTTAGCACTCTGAAAATCCTAGGGCCTTTAAGAATTATGCTAAATCTACTCTGCTTGTACTCTATAAAAGGGACAACAAAGCCTGGATGACAGCACATTTGTTTATAACATGGCTTCCTGAATATTTTAAGCCCACTGTTAAGACCTATTGCTCAGAAAAAAAGATTCCTTTCAAAATATTACTGCTCATTGACAATGCACCAGCAAAATGATTAGGACACACTGAAGGCTCAGATGATAGTATTTTTTTAGCAATAAAGCATTTTTAATTAAGGTATGTACATTGTTTTTTTAGACAAAATGCTGTTGCATACTTAATAGACTACAGTATAGTGTAAACATAACTTTTATATGCACTGGGAAACCAAAGCATTTGTGTGACTTGCTTTATTTTCATTCTCCCTTTATTGCAGTGGTCTGAAACTGAACCTGCAATATCTCAGAGGTATATCTGTATATATTTTCTAAATATGGTCACTCTGTTCCACTGTCATTAAAACTTTATCATATTGGTAGTATATTAATATGTATTAAGACTTGTTGCTACTTAAAAAGTAAAAGTATTGGGTTGATCTTTCAATGCTCTTTTGGGAGAATTGTAAGCATAAATTTATTAAGGTCCATTTTATTCATTAGTTTTTTTCTCTGAAAATGTCAGGAACAGTTTCTTGATCTTTCTGGTTTTCATCTAGGCTTGGTGTGGGGTAGGAAGTACAAATGGTAGTTGAACTAGCAGAGTAAGGTTTGGGAAGTAAGCAAGCAAACACTTTGCTGTGACTGGGTGGGAAGGGCTTCCATTGTTGTTGTGGGCAATTTAAGGTATATATGATCAAGGACTTCATATAAAAACAGTTGCCTTTTTCATAAATAACCCTATCTAATATCTACAGTACAGATTAAAAAATTTTTAAATTAAAAACATAATTAGTGGAGTTTTCATATACCTTTCATTTCAAAGACATAAACTTCAGAGTACTTTTGCAGGGATTATACGATTGGAATGAATATGCATTTTAATATTCTGAAAACATATACATAATTTTCTTGTTGTGCAGTGTACACTTTCTGAAAATTAATATTTTGCATCTTTAATAAATGAAAGGTAATTAGCCAGTGGGGACTAATCATTGATTAAAAAGTTTACTCTGAGAGAGAACACATTGTAATTTATTAATCCACAAGAGCGCAAAGAAACAAAATCGATGGCATCTAAGTAGGTGATTGGTTCTTTCTTTAAGCATGTATTAGATTGAGCTAAATTAAAATCAGGGGGTCAACTTTTGTTAGCATTTCTCTTTCTTTAAAGGAGACATGTATATTGATTTGGGGAGGAAGTAGAGGAAAGCACGCTGAATAGTGGCCAACTTTTATCAGAGTTACTGTTTAAGGCAAACCAACTGTTGGATATTGTAACATAACACTGGTATGTTTTAAGATGTGGAGTAGAAAAGCATTCATGATTCAGCACGGTATGGCAAGCACCCAAACTCTTATCACTACTGATTTATATTGGCCTGGACGTTGTCAGAGTGTACTGATGTGTATACTGGAAAGGGTGCAGAGAGCATGCTGATTTTGTTTATGCATACCTGTAAGAGCAGACATGATGGTAAAATACTTTTGAGGGTCATTAAAGTATTGGAACATATTGTGTGCAGAGAACTTCAGTTGGCCCATATTTTCAGTTTAAATGTGGTTTCTGGGTTGGAATTTCTAGTGAACACTCTAGAGCAGATTCGAACAATTTTTTAAGATGTGTGTTAGAAATCAACTCAGTCACCTTTTTCTTGGCACCACTACCAAATATATGGTAGGAACAGGTTTACCTTAAGGCCCAAGTCTCAGTGACCTGTGACAGAGGCTCTGAAGGACAGAGCAGAAGGTAGATGGACGAGAAACAGGATGGAAACTCCAGAGTATAAGGAAGCTATTGGGGGACCACAGCTTCATTAATGTAAAAGGCTACAACCACTCCCAGACAGCATCTTTCTACTCTCCAAGGGGTCGCAGTCACAACTCCCTTGTTTTCCTTTCCACTGTTCTCATCTGCGGCTTCCGATTAGCCTTTCTTCCCTTCAAGGTTCCCAGATGCACTGAATACAGTCTCACAATCTGCCCTTGCTCCAGAAGATCTCTCTCTTTTTATTCAAAAGCATCATGGAAAAGGCAACAGTGTACCTAAGAGATAACAGTAGGTTTTTGGCAGGATGAATTTTATTATTTAAACCAGGACAATTTGAAAACGATTTCACTATTATTAATTATTCAAGGACAACAGACATAAACCATGACTCTCATGCTAGAAATAAAATCAGGTTCACCCATTTTTCAGAGGAAAGTGTAATCTGTGAATCTTTGCTCTATTATGCACAGCTTGGGGGACGTCCAGGGGCAGGGTCCGAGGCTGGGGTTATGGTGATAGAGCCTGGGAGAATCCAGGGATGCAGAAGGCAGGAGTGGTTATTACGTGTTCATTTCATTATAGACCCACTATGAAGTGGGGCAAAAAATGGGGGCTTGGATGTGGGTGGGGGTGAAAATCCTGCCAGGTAACTGCTGAGCCGGGAGAGGCCTTCCTGGTTACGGTGTCTGTTCCCAGGTGGCCTTTTGTTCATGAGCCAATCTGATAAATTAGAGTATGGCAGAATCTCCAAATGGATGGAAACCTACTGTTTCAGCATTATTACAATTGGGCTAATCCAACACATTCCTGGAAATTGCCATATAAAGCACAAAACAGATTTACCATATCAGGTTGCCTTAGAAGCCTGAAAGTGCTCAACATGTCAATTTCCTGTTTGACAACAGTGTGAAGTTTATTAGACATCAGTGTAGATACCTGCCTAAATTGAGCAACACTACCCAGTAGTGCTCAATCCAGCCTGGAGGGCTGGTGAAAACCAATTGCTGGGTCCTACTCCCAGAGTTTTTGCTTCAGTAGGATAGAATAGACTGGGAATTTGCATTTCTAACAAGTTCCCAGGAATACTGGTGCTGCTGGCTGAGACCACACTTTAAGAACCACTGCTCTATACCTGAAACTCTTAATTCATATTTAACGTCAGGCAGTCCTGTAGAACACTTTACATCTTGTAAATACTGTGGCTCAGAATAAAAGTACTCACTGAGTTTTGTGATTACGCTCAACTTTAAGAAGAAAATGCTCAGTCAAGTTCAAGAAAACCTGGGTGGTCTCCCTGCTTTTTTTATGATTTATTTTTTATTTATTACATATTCCTCCCTTTCTGCTTGTTCTTGCTGTGTTCATTTTTGTGTTCTTCTGTGTCTGCTTGTCTTCCCCTGCTGCGGCAACCCGCTGAGTCAGCTCACCGTGCGGCAGCCTGCCTGCTCGTGGTGGCTTGCCCTGCTCGTGGTGGCTTGCCCTGCCCGTGGGGGCTTGCCCTGCCCGCAGCGGCTTGCCTTCTCAAGGCGGTCTGCCCACTTGAGGAGGCCCCGGGAACCGAACCCGGGGTCTCCTATGTGGTAAAACGATGCCCTACCAATTGGGCCACAGCTGGCCCCTCTCCCTGCTTTTTATCTTCTAGAATCTTTCTGTGTCAAGGTTTCACTGCTGTAAAGTTGGTACTTATATTTTGCAATAGGCTTGTTGAAGGAATAAAGAGATCACGTGTAAAATGCAATGTCTGGCACATGTTAGTTCCTGAATATTATTTCCTTTTTGCCCTTCCCATCTATCATCTTCTGTCCAATTCTCCATTATCCTTAAAAAAGTGTTTCAAAATGCATCAAGGAAACCTTTAAAAATATGTATTATGCACACTTTAGAAAGGTATAATACACTTTTAACTATGCATATGAATTTTTTTTCATCTAAAAATAACAATCAAGATGCTCATTAAGGGAAGAAATAATAATTAAAAAATTAATTATAGTCTATTCATGCAATGGAATACTACAAAGCAATGAAAATGGAATACAAATACATGCAACAATATGCATGGATCTTTCCACATAAGTTAATCAAGTTATACAAAGAATAAAAAGAGGCAAATCTAGTCTATGTTGTTGGCAATTAAAATAGATTATTCATGGGGGGCTGGGGAGTGACTGGACAGGAGCCTGAGAGGGGTTTCTGTGGGTGACGACGTGCTGTTTCTAGAACTGCGTGGCAGTTACATGCATGCGTTCAGTTTGTGAAAACTCATCAAACTGTACACATATGATACTTTTTTTCTGAATATATGTTATGCTTCAATAAAAAATTAAAAAATAAAACCAGGAGATTTCCATCATGGTTTGATTTTACTTGAATTATCTATGACTTCACCCATCTGCATTTGCTGTGTAGAAGGCCACAGAGTGTCACTATTATCAAGAAGGAAAAACAACGAGGCTATTTAAATAAATGACATCTTCAAATTTTCAACAGTAAAAATAACCTGATGCCTCCTGCATGACTTGCAGTAGGAGAGCACGTGTACCTTAAATTAGCCACTTGATTTATAAACACTTGGCCCTCCAGGAGCATTAAGGGAAGAATGCAAATAAAGGACTACCGGTACTTAGCTGACAAATGTGTTTTGCTGATGAGGATGATGATAAGGAAGACAATGTTATGGCAATAACTGGACATAAATAAAGGATGGTATGTAGACCCCAAGCCCACATGAAGCACATGTCTAAGTCATCTCTCCAGGCGTCACTAATACAGCTGGCTCCTTTAAATATTTCTCTGCTCCCATGTGTGCATTTAGCATGTGCTTAGACATCAGCTCAGTCTGAACAAGGTATCAAGGAAGTGTCAAGAAGAGGAGACAGGGCCTTGACTGGCACACACAACTGTGAATGAGGTGTTAATTACACAGGAAAACATTACAGACTACTTGGGAGGTTTAGTTTTCTTTTTTTACATTGTGAACGGAAATAAGATTTATGACTGATGTTGTAAAGAGTTACTACATTTGGAAATCAATGATATGTGAAAAGTGGAAATGGAATAATTATGTGAGGAATGCATAATGTCCGAAGAGTACTTTATTTCCTAACAGATATTTGCAAAGACATCTATACAACAGTGCTAGTCATAAAGGTTTCATCACTATCAGACAAGTGGCTTTTATAAGGACAGGGGAACAGGCTGTAATCCAGCATGAACTCATGATTTGAAATAGGTTTAGAGCTAAGGACAGTTGAATCGGTATTATGATGTTTTTCTCAACGTTGCCTTCCTCACTTAGGGTGGGATTTTAAAATGTTTAAATTATCTCCCAATGTTTCTCTATCTCCCTGCCCTTTTCCTTTCTTTTCCTGGGATGGACTCTATGACGTGACTGATGTCATTTTTCAAAACAAGTTAGGAATCGTGATGTTATTATCAAACCTCCTTCAGCTACAACTGAATAAATAACAATCTGAATAAATGGTAACGTTTCAGCAAAACATTGGGCTGGGCCGGATGATCTGGTCTGGGGTCAGTACCGTCTGTGCTTACTGCTTAGGCATTCCTATTAAGTTATCAAGTTGGTACTAGTTTGTTCATGAAAATAAGTATCGTTCAGGCCTGAGCTGTCCCTGTAGTACCAGGAATCTTAAGAAAGGCCTATGACTAATGATTATTAAAATGTTACCATATCAAGTGCTTGCCGTGTTCCAGGCATCCAGTGCTTAGCATGTGACTTGCATTTTCTCACTTAATCCTTTCAAAATTCCTGTGGGATGGGCGATACTGTTCCCATTTTACAGAGGAAGAAAGGGTAATCATCTTGCTTCAAATCACTTACCTCTTAGTTGGTGGGGCCAGAATTTAAGCCCAAGTGTATCTGATTCTAAAACCTATAATTCTCAGGATTAAGGTTTCCTGATCATTCACAATTTAAGTGACTTTGCTGTTATTATTTTTTAAAATAACTTTATTTCAAATTAAAAAAATAAAAGAACAGAAAAAGGCAGCTCGACAAGTCATGGAAGCATTACTCCTGAAAAGTTCTGTCCAGTCACTATTACCTCATCTAATTCCAACTACTAACTCAATTGTTCCTCTAATGTTCAGAAAGATACACAGATTAACACATATTAGTTAAATGACATACTCAAGGTCTCCTTATTAATGAAAAAAAGGAAGAGAAAAAAATTCTTAATCATATTCATATCTCAGAAAACCAAACCCCATATTCCTTTTATTTGACCTTTAGTATTAATATAGTACCAACTTTGCTTTTGCTACAAAAACATTACAATGTTGTTGTTATCTACATTTTATAAATTACATTAGGATATATTTTCCCCATGGATCACCACATTCTTACCTTGTAGTAGAAGAACATTCCTGTATTTATGTTATTAACCACAATCTTCATCTACCGTCAAAATCATTGTTATACATCCCCAATATTATCTTCCAGCTATCCTCCAATTAACATTAATCTCCCTAGACAACTCGCTGTAATTCTTGAGGTTCTCTTGTTTTCTTACAGCTAAGCCAGATTTTTAAAACGACCTATTCACTTATTACTTTGCCCTTTGATATTTGGGTCTTTCCTGGTTCTTACCCACTCAACTGATTTGTGCTTGCCCTTGCCTCTGAATCTACCCTAACTTCTACAGGGCTGCCATCCTGCTAACTGTAACCTTCCATTTACATGTATCTGGACTCCTGATTGCCTTGCCAAACCACCAACTCTCTCAGTCCTGATTTCTGGCTGTTTCTATGCCTGCCATTGTCAATCTCTGCCAAGGCACTTGATTCATCATTCATCTTGGTACCATGGGTGGGGCAGCAGTAGGGTGTGACTAAACAATTTCCTGAACATGCTGTGATATATTTTAATGGCTTTGTGCCACATTCAAAGGGTGGATGCTGGAAGTACACCATGAAAATGTTCTTTCCTGCATATTTGGAAGTTCATAGTAGTCATGCTCCTGGATTGGAGGAGGGAAACCTGCCTTATACAATATCTTCGTTGTCTGAGAATTATGCCTCTGGGCTTCCACATTTCAAAAACAAAGCATTTTCGCAATGCCTCATGAGTCTAAAATATCATCATATTTTTAGATTTAGAGTAGATAAGATCAACAGGTAGAAGGACAGTAAATGTATATAAAATAATAATGTCTTATTTAATAGAAATGTTCAAATAAAACACAAAGTGGTGAGGTTTACCCCTAACTTCAGATAAATCCAAGCCCAAGTAGTGAAACAGAAACAGGCTTCAGCTAACAGCCAGCATTGGAACAAAGAAATCATTAATGATATTTATATCTTGGTTTCAATCGAAGGTAAAGTTACAGAGGATATAGTTACAGCATATTTGATCTGCATACTTTAAAAAGATGAAATGTATCCTCGAGGGGTGGAATTTTATAGCTGCATTTTCAATGTGAAGGGTTGAAATTGACTAGCAGTAAAGCTTTGTAGAAATACACTTTGCAGTTATTCAATAGCTGCCAGAAAAACCAGCAGATTTACAGAGATTCCATAAGACCAAACTATGAAGGTCACCCAATTTTGAAACAGAAAAAAACAGGGTATAATCTTCAATTAATCTAAATGATTAAAATGCATTTGAATATTTAGATTCCCATTTCAGAATCAAATGAGTACATTTATTCAGCAAAAATGTATTGTCTGTCTTTTATGAACTATAGTAGGGGAAAGTATATTAAGATGACTAAGACTTGGATCTCGCCTTCAGTACAGAGGAGGAGGGACACTTATTTGGACAGACTTATTCAATTGATTGTGGAGTCCCAGGGAAAGGAAGTGAGAATGAAGTTTCTTCCCAAACTGGTCATGTGCTACCTTTTGATAACTTGCTTCAGCTTTCCCTTGGGGGTTGGGAAAGGTTCACTGTGATGAGGGCAATAGGAGTAGAGGATGATGTCTGCACACCCACAGAAACAACAGGGTGCTATACCCGGACAAGTCACCCTCAACAGGGACAGCCTTCCCCGGATGCTCCTGCACTAATATGTCTTAGATGTGTGTCTCCTCCTTAGCCTCTTCTTCTCTCATACTTAGTGCCAACCTTTTAGATCAAGTGTGTTCAAAAGGCATTTTCCAGCCTGCCCATTACATTTTTTTCATGACTGATTTAAATAATGGTGATAATTTATTGATATTCCCTCAAAAACTGAACATTTGGGGACATACCATTGTACAAACACTAGGTGTATTTTTTCTTATTTGAATACTACTATTCATTTCCCTAAACTTAACATTCAACGTCAATGAAACTGTAACTGGATAAAACTAATATCGAGATTCTGCTTATCAGCCTGCCTCCTTCCAGACTCTTCTACAGCTGCAATCTTTTCCCAGAATAAGTAGGGCTTCCCAGGAAAGCTAGTGTTCCAGTTGGCCCTTGCCAGCCCTGACTGTGAGTGAAATTTGCTGGATTCTTAGATACTTTTTACAGTTTCCTTTGGCTTTTCTGTTCCCCTCTGGAGAAGTATCTTTCAGGTAGAGACCCCAGCTAGACCTGGCTCCCAGCATACTTGCTACAGCTAGTACATGCATACATACAAACATACAAGTATGCATACATACAAACTGTATAACCAATTTGGCTTTCTCAACGACATAAAATTTCCATTACAACTTTTTAACTCTTCTGTTCCTCACCTGCCACCTCTTCGTTGTTTTTGTGGGGCATTTTCCCACCCTCAGCTGTTAGGTGCCCAGATTCATTCATTAATTCATCCAAGAAATATTTATTCAGTCCCTACTATGAACCAGGCCCTTTTCTATGCTCTGGAAATACCACAAATCCTGCCCTCCCAGAGCTTATATCCCAATGGAGGACAATAATAGTAACAGACAATACAGGGCTCTTATTATCTGCCAGGCACCATTCAAAGAAATTTATGTATATTTACTTAATTAATTCTTGAAATATTTTGAGGTATCCCCACTTTATAAATAAGGCAACTGAGTCAGACCTTGTCTGAAGAGATGTCTCTAATAAGTAGCACAGTTGGAACTTGAATCCAGGCAACTCAGCTGTATACTCAGATCTTTACTGTTATGCTATACTTTCTGCATTTCTGATACGTAGACAAAGAAAGATATGTAATATTGGGTAGCAAGAAGAATTATAAAACCATAAAACGGGGTAAGTGGCTACAGAGTTATGTAGGGAAGCGTGCTGTTTTAGGTAGAAAATTCGGCAAAGGCCTCAGCAGACAAATTGGCCACACAAAGTCTGAGAAAGCGCACACAGCGGAGAGAGCAGCAAGAGCAAAGCCCAGAGTATGGCTTGTTCAAAGAACAGCAAGAAACACAGTGTGGCTAGAGGAGAGCAAATGAGTGGGTGGGTGGTGGGTGAGCCAGAGTACATTGCGCCTTGTAGATTATGGTAAGGGCGCTCGGTGTTATTATTTGTGATGGAAATCCATTGGGATCCATTCTGAATCTTTTGTTTTAAGAAGGCCATATATACAGATTGATCTAAGTAACTGCCAGGAAGGTAGAACTACTGTAAACTCATCATCTACTACAGAGGCTTAATTGAACTGATTTAGGTTGTCTGATTTAGATCTTTATGAGGATAATCAGAAGTTGATTATCTGTATAGTATTTCCATTTACACGTGCAAAATATTTTTCACCTTCCGTTAACAGTTTGCATTACTGAATATATCTATTATTCTCTGATACTTACCTAACCATTGTTTTTGACTGGAAAAAAGAACATCTAAGGCAGTGTGATCAATGTCATCCTTCACTATGAACTATAGTTTTAAAATACAGAAAGCTGCATTGTGTAAGTAATCCTACAAGACTTATGCAAGGATATTAATATTTTAATGAACTGGTACGCAAGGGGAAAAAATGTTCTTGAAACATGTCAGGATGAATTTTCAAGGGAAAGACCTAATTAGCAGTGTCTGAAGCATATGTCATCACATTTAGAAAACAAGAACTAGTCCCTATGGACAGAATGGTAAGTTGAATTTTAAAGCTTTAACTACTCCAGTTAATATGTATGATTAATGAGCAATATGTCAGTTGGCTGACCTAACTCAAGTGAAAGACCTTGCAGGAAAAAAAAGGAAATTTAAGCTCACACCCAGAAATATGTAAATGTAGTTTATACTCATTTACATTGTGGTCAACCAATAGCAGAGTCCTTACTGGGAAATAATGCTATAGTTTGGGTATGTTGTAAGATATAATATCACAGCTATAAGGATGCTCTAAAGTAATGGATGACTAAAGGCCCAATGAACTCTGAGAGGTTAATGACAGAAAAAGGCCCTCTATGTTGGATCATGGCTGAGAATCCAACGGCTGGGGGATAAAAAGCATAAATTTACATAGTCATGCCACTGTCTTTCCCTTACATACAAGACAGTATTTTTAACTGATGATTATTTAGAGAAAGTTATATCAAAGAAACATGCTTTAAATCCATTTGAAGGAGAGGCCACATGTGAGGTTTATTAAATATCAAGAAATTCAATGCCAAATAGAAAAAGCCAATCACTTGCCTATGTGATTCTAAACATAAAATTGCATGGCAGTACTCACTGGTTCATTGGGATGTTTGAAGTACTGAAGACAGAATCTTAATTTAAATCATTCAGAAGCATTAATAACAAAAACTACAAAGAATTAATCTTGGAAACAATTAAAATTACAGATTTGTTTTACCACCTAATGACAAATTAACTGCCAGTGAAGAACACAAATAAGTGGGAAAACAAAATAAATCAATAATCTTGTGTCAGTGATAAGCATTTATACATTTATTAAATGCTATTCTGTGTTAGGTACTGGAAAAAGTACACACTGCTCTTGCCTTTGAGGAGCTTATTGTGTAGTAAAGGAGTATTTCTTTTCTTTCTTCCATCTGAGTTTTTGTCCACAAAAATATTAAGTTTCCTTAAAAAGATCTAAGAAAAAAGAATAATATATTGCCATATTTTCAAGTGTTGTAAGTTGCACTAAACTGGGACATAAATGGCTTTGGACAATTAGAGTAGCAATGTTTCTAGTTTGGTACACTTTAAACATGTGATATATTTGTTGCTCATGATCATGTTTTAGAAAAGTATATATTTACTTAAGGTGAATGTGAATTCTAATTCCTGTATGTTTATGACAAAAATTAACTCATCATTGGTATAACAATAAAAATAAGATGGAAAAAGAGTGTGTATTGTATTGAGTAGCCAGCGACCTGGTCACTAGAACTTTTTTTTCAATTGGCCAAGTTATATCATCTCTCAGTCTAAGCAGTTTCCATCTTTTAAAAACAAGGAAAAAATACACATGCCTAAAAACAGTAGGCTGACTCTATAAACATCTGATAAGTATTTACTTTAAGAGGAATATCTAAGTTTGAAAAGAGTTTTCTGTATTTTTCTCCATTATTAGACATTAAGCTCATTGAGGACAGGGAGGATTTGATGTCTGTCATCTAGAGTTCTCCATAAATGTCTGCCTATTCTCCTGTGCACAGATTCCAAGATTTCCCAGAGGAGTCAAACTGTATGGTGGAGAAGATGGTTGAACATATTCAGATATAGAGTTAGTGAGTCAATTACATTCTTGACAAATATCTAGAAAAAAATATATCCCACACTCTCAAATTGAAATTTAGTAAAATTGAGTCCAGCCTTATTGGTTTTAAAATAAAGTTTTACATAGAATGTGTCGTCTGCCACTAGTGTATCACCAGAGCTAACCAAAGGGTAGGAGATGTCTGTGGAAATGTTTTTTGAATACTAGTAACATGCATCCACCAGTTATTTTGCTCTCTTCTCCTCTAAGCAATGGTAGGAGTTGGTGAGACAGCTGGTAGGGTTAGAAATGAAGTTTTCAAACTTGAACGGAGTTTTACCTAATGAGATAGCATCTATGGCTTTAGAACCAATCTCTAGAGGAAATTAATATTCTAGAGTTTACAAAGAACAAGCTAGAATCCTCATTCAGAGTAAAAGGTAAATTCCTTACAATGGCCTGTAGGGCTCTGCTTGGCAAAGCTCCGTCACCTTTCTGAACTTCTCCTTCTTCTCACACGGTTCCAGATGCACTGGCTTCCTGCAGTTTCATGAAACCTCCACCTCAGACCTCCATACTTACTGCTTCTGCTGCTTGGAATCACCAGATCACCACAAGACCTGCTCTCTCATCTCTTTAGGTCTTTGTTCAAAGGTCAACTTTGCAATGAAGCTTTCTTTGACTTCCTCACAACTCCCTATGTCCTTTTCCTACTTTCTTATTTTTGTTGTATATATCACCATATAAAACACAAAA
>PVKH010020257.1:0-14635 GCA_004027955.1 Chaetophractus vellerosus | reverse complement strand
GTCCCCGGGAACCGAACCCGGGGCCTCCCATATGGTATACTGGTGCTCATATCCACTGAGCTATCTAGCCGGCCCCAGGAATTGTTTTCTAATCTTCAGGAACCACCAGAGTGCAGGGCATACAGTAGGTGCTCAATACATATAGAAATGAAGCGGTTGTTTTTTGGGAGGGTGTGAATTCATTTTGGAAATATATGGAAATCTCTCCTTTTTACAGATACCATGGTATAAAAAGCATCTAAGTGCATTTGTCTCTCAGAAAACTAGCAAATCATTTCTTGGGAGGGCAGAGGAGACAGAAGAGTAGACCTGTGGCTTTACCACTAGACTATACGCCTTCCTCATGCTGGGCCTGGTTCCAGAGGTAATTAATCAACAAGGAGAATTTCTTTTGTCCTCTTGTCCTTTGGTCTGTGGTATGAAAAATGTTATTTCAGCCAGAGGAATTGTGATCACTTAGCATTCCCTCTGCATTTGGCCCCTGGTATTGTTGTAAGAGAGCAGGAAATGGTTTTCTTTTGATTTCTTGATTAATTAAAGTCAAACATGCCCTACTTTTTTATTATTCTAGTGAAAATACCCCACTTCCCCTGACCCTCTACTCTTGTATGAAATGTTTTTCATTAAGAAGCATTCACTTTTTTTTTTTTAAGTACAATTTACAAGGAAGGACCAACACGTTATAAAACAACTCAGCAGATGGTGATTTTAATCCTTTAATACAACACTGCATGGACCTGAGACATCACTACTTTCGGCCATGTAGAAAGTCAACAGGAGAAATGTGTTGGCATTTTGAGATATTTATGGCATATTTACCAAATGCAGGGCACTATACTAGGCAATATAATAGATCAGACCTGGATTCTGTCCTCAAGAGCTTGTAGTCCACCGAGAAAATTGAAACATGGTGCCTGAAAGATATTGTGCTTTCTCAGAAAATAATTTATGCTCACCATTAAGTCAACAAATGTTTATTGATCACCTACTATGAGAGATATAATAGTGAATCAGCTAGCTAGGGGCCTTGTCCTCTTATTGAGTACTGTCTCATGGGTTATAAACATGAAGCTGGGACCACAGATCAAGATGGCAGAGTAATTTCATGTTTTGACCTATCCTCATAGTATATGTGCACAATAGCAATTATATGCAAACTATAAAAGAAAAAATAAAAGGACAATGGGCAGTCTTGAGAACAAGACAAACATTCTTGTGGATCAGAAATGGAATGGCTACCTAAGGCTGAATGAAGTTCAGGAATACTGGGCTTCAGATTGAGCAACAGGTAATGGTGGCTGGGAGTTTGGCTCCATCCAGGACTAAAAAGTGCTCAACAGAAGATGGGAGATTACACTCAGGCTTACTGCTTGAAGCCAAATGCAGGGGTGTAGTTGTTGCTTTCCCCAACACCACTTAAGAAGGAAGGCTAAAAAAAAATGCTGCCAGCTGCCACTGGCACTACAGATTAAAAGGATCCACAAACCTTGGGAAGAGAGGTGACTTAGAGCCTTGAGATCCTGAACTAAATCAAGTACTTTTGGCTGATGTTTGTTTCTGCAACAACCCTAAATCACCCAGGAGCAGTGAATTCAAACTGCTTTTGTCAAACCATGTTCCAGGCTGTAGATACAGGAAGTGTACCAGAAGTGGTCATCCAGATGTAGAAAAGAGAAATAAAAAAGTTAAGATTTAAATAAAGCAATACCGTGAAGAGACATGAAAGGTGGATTGAGAAGTTTACCATATGTGGGAGCTTGAATTATGTTCCCCAGAAAAAAACATGTTCTTAATTTTAACCCGTTCCTGTGGGTGTGAACCCATTGTAAATAGGACCTTTTGAAAATGTTATTTTTAGTTAAGGTAAGGCACAACTAAATGAGGTTGGAGCTTAATCCTATTCCTGGATGCTTTATGAAGAGAAAACCATGTGGAGCAGCAGAAGCTGGAACCCAGAATAGAAAGGAGAAGACACTACCATGTTCATTGTATTGCCATGTGATGGAAAAAGCCAAGGACTCAAGGATTGTGAGCAGCCAGTTCCAGAACGCCTCAGTCTTCAGGGGGAAAGCATTGCCTTGCTGCTGCCTCAACTTTGGACTTCCCCTAGCCTCAAAATCGTGAGCTAATAAATTCCTATTGTTAAGCCAAACCATTGTGTGGTATTTGTATGGCAGCTGGAAAACTAAGACACCATGTATCTAACTAGAATTCCAGAAGAAGAGTATGGAAAGATTGGTGGAGAAATAATATTTGAAGAGACTCTAGGTGATCATTTTTTTCAGTATTGAATAAAGACAGGGTTACTCATATAAAAATATACTCTAGAGCTAAGCTAGGTAAATAAATATAAATTCACACTTTGACACATCCTGGTCAATCTGTAGAACAATGATTTAAAGAAAATCTTAAAAAGTACTAGGAAGAAAAGAAAGATTAAATTTAAAGGAAGTATAATCAGATTAATGAAACATTACTCAGCAGGAAAATTAGGTGCCAGAGGACACTTAGTATGTTCAAAATCCTTGGGGAAAATAATTATTCATCTATAATTTTATATGCAGCTAAATATTTTTCAAAATCAAGACAAAATAAGGGAATGCTCAGACATACAAAGACCAAGGAACTTTGATACTCACAGAACAACTGAAGGCTGTACTTTAACAAGACAGAAGATGGACCAGAGGAAAGGCAGAGGATGGAAACATTGGTTAATACAAAAATTGATAAACTGTATTGGTACATTTACTTAACTATAGGCTAAAGAAAACCCTCATGTGTGTGTTTAAAACATGTCAAAGTAGAATATTAGAAAAAATTGAATATGGAGGTTGTTTCAATGGGAAATTCAGCAAACCAAGGTCTGTGGGTTTGGGAAGAAGATAGGAATTTGTTAGAAAACTTTGTAATTATAGATAATCACTTGAGATTAAAAGCCAAATGAAACAAAACCAAAATCCAAATATAAGAAACCTAAAATAGAGTCATGCAGAAAGATTGAAAATAAAGGGATGGAAAAAAGTATATAGTGGTGAATACTAAACAAAAGAAATCTTTTTTTTTTTTTTTTTAAAGATTTATTTATTTTATTACATATCTCCCCTTCCCCCCCGTTGCGGCGACGCGCCGAGACTTGGTCACTGCGCAGGCACGGCTTTCCCCGCTTGTGGGTGGCTTCTGCTTCCATCACGGCCGGCTCCAGTTCGCGGGTGGCTGGCTGTGCTCGATTTGCAGGCGACCTGCCCTGCCCGTGGCGGCCTTTGCCTGTCCGTGGCAGCTTCCTGCCCTGCCCACGGCGGCTCCGGCCCGCCCATGGCGGCTTGCCATTCTCAAGGCGGTCTGCCCGCTAGGAGAGGTCCCCGGGAACCGAACCCAGGGCCTCCCATGTGGTTTCCCAGCGAGCTCTTTATCCACTGAGCTATCTAGCCGGGCCCCAAAAGAAATCTTATATAATGATATTAACAACGGACAAAATAGAATTTAAGAAAAAAATCACTAATCACTCTAATCATAGAAATTGCATAATAATAAAGGAACAATCCACAAAGAAGTCTTAATAATCACAAATTTGCACTTAAAAATACAATCTCAGAATATATGAAGCAAAAAATAACAGAATTACAAGAGAAATTTTGTCAAATCTGAAATTATTGGGTGGATTTTTACACATTTTATCATAATTGTACCTGTTGAGTAGACAATATTAACATGGATATAAAAAATTGAGACAACAAATTATACCCAACTAATAGAGAATATACATTATTTTCAAGAAACACATCAAACATTCACAAAAATTCACTATCATTCAAAGTCAAGACAAAATAAGGGCATGCTATCACACAGATCATGTTCTCTGAAATTAATTTACAAATCATAGAAATGGAGTAAAAAAAGCAACTATGAAATTCACTTTTAGTAACTTATGTTTCAAAAAAACAATTACAATGGCAGCAAAATGGGACAAGTGATAATCCCTAGAATTTAGAAAAATAACAGTAAACCTGAAAGTAGAGAGAGTTACATAATAAAGATGAGCATAAATTGATGAATAGTAAACAAAAGAGGTCTTCAATGTACTCAAAGGAGCACAATGGTACTTACAAACCTCTGACAAGTCTCCCATAGGGAAAAAAAGATGAAAAGGCATAAATATATAATTAAAAGGGACATGACTATAGATGTAGTAGAGATTTACAATTATAAGAAAATACTATTAACAACATTGTGATAGTGAATTGTAAATGTAGAACAAAATGGATAGCTTTCAAGAGAAATGTAAATAAAAAATTTATTCCAGAAAGAAATAGAAAACCTGAATAAATCAATAATAATCAACAGGTATAAGGCTCAGATAGTTTCAGAGGTGAGTTTTGACATATCTTAAAGTAATGGGTCATCTTTATCTGATATGATTATTCAGAGGATAATAAAAGAGGGAATGTTACTGAATGCAATTGGGACTCATTCTTAGCAAAAGTGGCCAAGGACCTAACAAGAAAAGAAAATTGTAGACCATTCTATAAAAGAATAAAGACATATATTTTTTCAAATTGAATTTTAAAAGTCATGCATCATGACTGAGAAAGTTTTGTGGTTGGTATGAAAATAAAATAATCATCAGAAAATCTATTAACGTAGCAATGCTGTTATCAAATAAAAGGGGAAAATCCATTTTATCTGCCCCATAGATATAGAAAAATTATTCAGTTTATTTATTTAGAAATTTTTCCATTAAAGTTGAGAACAAGACATGGTTATACTTTAGCAATTATTTATTCCACTATTATGACTTCTATTAACATTATACTAGAGTCATAACCAATGCAATAAAACAAGAAAAAGAAATAAAAAAGATATAAGAACCAAGAAGGAAGAAATGAAAGTGGCTTATTTACAGGCAACATAATAGTCTATATCAAAAATTGAAGAAAACATGCAGGCACATTTAGAAACATTTCAGAGAATTAAACAAATTGTTGAATCCCAAATCAATATCCATAATCAATAGTGTTCCTGAACTCCATTCTTTCCTGGGTTTTTATGGCGCTAAGACATTGTGCTTTCTTTCAAAGGGAATGTGGGAGCAAAATAAGTGTTTTAAATTTAAAGAGGTACTAGAAGAGACAACCCCATGTGAAGGGCAGAGTTCAAATAAGAAGTGGACATCTATTGCCAAGATCATCAAACAGTGGTATCAATGAGAAAATATAATAGCAAAAGGTTCCCAGTTAAAAACAATATTAATGAGTTAGGAATACATATACAAAAGATGTGCAAGGCTTCTATGAAACATTTACCAAATGTTATTTGACATAAAAGACCTGCAAAAATGTAGAGTTATATCATGTTCCTGGATGGGAAGGCTTAATATCATAAAGATCTTAATTTATTCCAAATTAATCTGTAAATTCAGAATTTTTATGGAACTTTATAATCTAATCCAAGAATTTCTAAGGAAGAGTGAAAACCTTAGACTGCAGACAATTAAAAAAAGAAGTAAGTGGGAGACATGGCCTATCAGATATCAACAATTAAATTGTAAGCTATAGTAATTAAGATTGTGTGGTATAGGAGCAAATAGATCAGTGGATTACTATGGAGAACTCGAACTAACCCAGATGTATATAGACGCTTGATATTTGACAAAAGAGGTCTTTTAAATCACTGGGAGAAATATTCAGATACCAATGATAATGCAAGATGTTGGCCATACTGAAAAAGTAAAATTGAATAGCTACCTTATTTGGTATATTAAAAAAAATGGATAAAGCAAATCCTCAAAAAATTTAAAGGAAAATATTTGACAATATTTTTGGGGCTTTGAGGTTTGTAAGTGTGTCTTAAACATGTACAAAAAGCACAAATCATAAAAGAAGTACTTGGTAATTTAACATGTATGTATATATTTATATATATATATACATACACAAATACATGCATACATATATATATACGTGTGTGTATACTTCTAAACAATAGCATACACAGTAAATAAATTTAAAAAAGCAAAGCTGCAGACTGGAAGGAAATATCTGTAATGCTTATTAAAGCTAATGAAGAATTTATAGCCTATGAAACAAAAAGTGGCAGAAGTCTATGATGCACTCCCTGGATCCAGATTCTTGGGTCTGAATGTTGGCTCCACCACATAATAACTGTGTGACCTCAGGCAAGTTACTTAACCTCTCTTCTTTTCATTTTTAAAAACCAAGATAACATTGTTACCTACCTGATTTGTGGGCTTAAATGAATGTGTAAAGCCCCTAGAACAATGTCTTGCATTTAGTAGGCATTCCAAAATTTTGACTGATTCAAGTATTATCCTGAATATATTAAGAAAACCTCTAAATCAATGAGACTGACAATCTAATAGAGAAGTGAATTCATAATAGAGGAATTCTGAATGGCTAATAAACATAAAAAGGTGTTCATTGTCCTTAGTAATTGGGAAAATGCAAACTAAATTAATAGTGAGATATAAACTTATACCCATCAGATTAATAAAAATCTAGAAGTCTGACAATATGAAGTGATTGCAAGGGTGTGGAGTCATGGGAACTGTTATATGCTGCTGGTGGGAATATAAATTCTCAAAATTGGTGGTATCTAGTAAATCTGAAGATACACATGCCTTACAACTCAGTGCTCCCATTGCTGAGAGCGCATTATAGAGAGGCTCTTGCAAAAGTAGAAAGGACATTTACTGAAGTCTTGTATGTAAGAGTGAAGGAATTGGAAACAACCTAATTATCTACCATGAGGGGAATGAATAAATAAATTGTTGCATATTCATATATTAAAGTAATATACACAATTCTAAAATGAAGTAGTGTTGTATTTATCACATGGATAAATCTCAAAACATAAAGGTGGATGACAAAACAACAAGTTAAAGAATGATACATACAGTTTAGATATCTTTGATATATGAATTTAAAACATGCAAAATAATGTTATGTATTATTTAGGGATGCACAGATAAGTAGTAAAAGAAAGGAAAAATATGAGAATGATAACAAATTCAAGGTAGTGGTTTTCTCTGAGGAGGACAAGAGAAGAATGGTTTTGGATATGGGTACACGAACAGTTTTAAGTGTATCTGCAGTATTTTATATCTTTGAAATAAATTGGAAAAATCTTAAACAAATATGGCAAAATGTAAACGTTTGTTCAATCCGGGGTTTGAGAACTGTGTCGTTGTTCTTTGTGTTTTCCTGCATCTTTGAAATATTTCACAAAATCCTTGTGAAATTCACACAAAATATATGCTTGCATGTATATTTATTTTTAAAGACTTTATCTTTTAAAAATTTGTTGCATACTAACTAAAGTCTAAATGACCCAAACAGATTTGTTAGAGTTTGGTATCTTTGCACTAATATTATGTTAAGCTCATTTGTAACTTCACATGACTCTGAGTGAAATCAATAACTAAGCTGTTTAGTTACTTTTTCCCCTTATTTTGAGTCATTATTCCTTTAAAAGTAATTAGCTAATCTCACTAATAGGGTTGATCCCAAACAAAAAGAAAATGTACTCATTTTTCTAGAATGCTCAGACCTCAGGAACTGAACCATAAGTCCATTACATTTCTGGTGTCTCTAGAGGAATCTAGTTGAACAAAGGATTATAAGCTTGCAGCATGTAATATTTTCATGTTGAAATATGGGAAAATAAGTATGTAAGGGAGAAGGGACTCAGGGAACTGGAAAAAAGGCTAATGGCCTGGCAGGAGGACAAGAACACTGCCCTAGCCTCGGGAGGTGTGAGCTTCTAGTCGCTGCCCAGGTGCTTCCAGTTGTGTCCTCATAAGTAAATGGAGAGATGGGCTGTGTGGTCTCAGCAGCCCCTCTGAGTGCTTAAATCCTGGGATTCCATACTCCACGTGCTCTTTTCTGAGCCATTTTCAAAAGAAGGCATAATTTGGTACAATTAGATGCCCACCTCTAGTAGCATGTGTACTGTTCAGTGTATTTACCTTTCCACTGGAACCTTCTCTCACTTCAGTCTGCGGCTCACTGCACACTCAACTCAGGACACATATTTGATTCATTAAACTAGATGCATATGCAATTTGTCCTTGGGCAACCTTGGTATTCTCATCACTGTGCATTTTTCTGAGGGGCTGATCAGCTGGTATGACCTTAAAAAAATGGCTCTCTAACTACTTGGTTCTTAGTGAGCTAGGGTGTAAATTATGTGCATTTTTGAGAATTTAGCTCTATAAATAGACCCCAGCCTCTCTTACAACCAAAAGTATTTTAGGATAAATGAAGCACATCTCTGAAATTGTTAAAGAGGCACCCCTCTATTATAAACACTAAATATAAAATCCATCTAATCTAATATTAGAGTTACATTTGAAACCAGCAGACATGATAGTGATGATGACCCTTTTGTTCTGAGCTATTAGAAGTAAATGGCATATAAAGTAATTAAAATAACAGAATTCTGGGAAATGGTGGAATGAGAGATTAAAAGCAGTGTTAAAGTTTTACATTCTTGTGGAAATCCATTGATCATAATTAGCACATAAAGCTAAATCAGAATGAATGGGTGGATTCTAAAGTACAAGTGTAATATTGTAGGTTATGGATAATGTCTTTCTTTTTGTTTAATGGATATATGATTGGTTCTCAAATGCTTTTCAGTTTGGTAATGGAAGTGGGTTTCCCTTAAAAGCCCTTCTCCTAAGCTTTTGCAGCACCAAGACATTAAAGTTTTCTTCAAACGTGATCTAGATGCACTGTATGCGCCGTCAACTTAAACAGGTACCGGAATAGACAGCTCTGGGGTGAAGGGCAAGGGTCAAACCATCAGAAGTGGCCATCTATTGCAGAGATCATCAAACAGGCACGCCGTCAATGGACTCAGGCACGAATGTGAGAAATTAATCAGCTCAGCTCTCAGTGTTTAGCCAGGCTGATTATATATGCCCTGGAATGTGAGCACGCGGTGACAGACCTGAGCAACTAAAGTAATAGGAGTCCATTCCCAACAAAGGCTGGGAAGACAGATCAATTTGCAATATTCTTTTCTGCACCCATGCAACAAAGCAGAAACATGAAAGCAGAACATTAAGGGATGCTCCCTATGAACCGGACAAATCAATAAACATCAGTGGTAAAGAAAAAAAAAGTTTCTCATTCTCTCCAGTACCCCAGGGCTGTTCCATCTTGGGGGCGTGATGAGTAGTGGTGGCCTCTGTCATGTCCCCATCACCTACACGGTGTCATCTCCTGCCATCGTGAGGTGAACACTGCTAAGCATCAACTGGAGGCGGATTTTGTTGGGGGCCTTGTTAGAGATGTGCTGGGCTGGCTGGGAGGCCACCCGAGTCTGGGGCCTCAGTGGGAAGTACATTGGAGTCAGGGCTGCAGAACAGTGAGGGTCCTTTTTACTTTCCTGGACTTGAGTCAGTGGAGGAGAGCTGGGAAGATAGTCAGCAGACAAAGAATAGCCAGGAAGTAATTTAGAGATAGGAGAATACGCTTAGGTCTAATACAGGCTATTAACAGCATGTTTCCAGTCTTGACTTAATGTGACAGACACCTAGATTTCAGGGCACGTGTGAGCATGTGCAAGTGTGTGCGAGTACATGTGTGTGCATGCGTGTACGTATGTAGGGATGAGAAGAAATAGGACAAGCAAGAAAGGGACTGTCAGGGTAAGCACTTTCTGAAACTTATGAGACTGTCAGACCAATTCTTTTCTCTTCTAAATCATTTCCCGTAAAACAAGGAGATGATTATCTGACTGCTAGAGGAAAGCCGGGTATTATATTTCATTAGGGGGGAATGTAGATTTATGGCAGATGGAATGACTTTTTTTTTTTTAGACCAACAACCCAACAATGACGGAGTTCCTAGCGTGAGTTAGAGTGCTTGCCTGTGTTTTGAGTTTTAAGCTGATGGAATTTACACACATTTGTAGTGGTTTTGAGGATTGTGCCGTTGGAGGGACTCTTGTTTAAGGAGTACAGGAAATGGGGCAAGAAGAGACCACCTTGTACCTGTTTAACAAAGCCAGTGCTTTTCCCATTGTCATCAAAGGTATTCTGCAGTTAGAGACATCTGCTCATCAGAAAATGGGTAAAAATGGGTTTTGCAAAGGCAGTGGAGATTCAGTTATTGACTAACAATGACTGAGCATTGCTCCTTGCAAGGCAATGGCTAAGCGCTGGGGATGAGCCAATGGACCGAGAGGTTCCTGGCTTCGCGAAACTCACAGGCAGTGGTGAAGGGGGGCTAAGGAAGCAGAGCCCTCCACTCTAAGGTGATAATTCCCAGTAGAGGTCATACCAGGTGCCCTGGTATCTCAGAGGAGGAAGGTCCAGGTTCTTCGCGGGTGGTCACGGGGAAGCTTCACAGGAGCAGAGTCTCAAAGAAGAAATCACCTGCTCAGTGGGGAAATTGCAGAGCTTGGGAACAGCTCTGAGGCCTGGAAGAGCAGCGTGTGTCTGAGGACCCGTGAGCGCTTTGGAGAGCCTGGGTTGCAGGTGTGCATCGACGATAGGTGGAATAGTGAAAGTGGCAGAGACCTGCAACCAGGGAGGGGCGAGTTCAGGTTTGGACATTTTGAATTTTGACAGAGAGGGAAATGTGCCACAAGAGAATTTAGAGGGGGGAGAATTAAGCTTTCTTTTTTTTTTTTTTTTAAGATTTATTTATTTTATTACATATCTCCCCTTCCCCCCCGCTGCGGCAACGCGCCGAGAGTGGTCACTGCGCAGGCGCGGCTTTCCCCGCTTGTGGGCGGTCTCTGCGTCCGTTCACGGCCAGCTTTCAGTTCGCAGGTGGCTGGCTGTGCTCCATCCGCGGGCGACCTGCCCTGCCCGTGGCGGCTCTTGCCATGTCCGTGGCAGCTTCTTGCCCTGCCCACAGCGGCTCTGGCCCGCCCATGGCGGCTTGCCATTCTCAAGGCGGTCTGCCCGCTAGGAGAGGTCCCCGGGAATCGAACCCGGGGCCTCCCATGTGGTATGCCGGCGCCCTATCCACTGGGCTATCGAGCTGGCCCCAAGCTTTCTAACTAAAAGAAAAGACACCCACCCCTCATCTTTTTATAACTAGATGAAAAAAGAAGTAGCTTTTAATAAAGCTTCCACTTTCTGTATGAAAATTGTAAAAATGTGACGTGCTATCCAGGTTAATGATTCCCTCTTTCCTCAACAGTTCACGTTGAGGTAGAACTTGGTCTAACCTCAGGGAACTATGGTGCTCTATCAGGGGACTGCCTAAGGCGCTCCTCAGAGAACTAGAGTGTTCTAAAAGTGTGGTCTGAAGTCGGTGAGTGCCGGGGGCAAATTCGTCCTATGTTGCTTTATTCGCAACATTCGGGGTTATTCTCATGTTGTTGTCAGCCACATTCCACTGACCTTAAACCTGCAGAAGCTAAAACTTTCAGGTCTTTCTCATGCCGATGGTAAGAAGCCCATTTCTCTCTCTTGCCATATAACTGAAATTTGGAGCTTTATGAACTTTTTAAGAGCTTTATCCTTAATAAGTCTTAATTCTTTCCTATTTTTTTAATCTTTCTGAATCTTGATGGTGTCCACCACAAATATGATAAGCCATAGTTATTTAAAAAGAATCTGATAATTAAAATATTCTTGTTTCAATAAGTTTGGAAGTAAAAATATAATAAATTTTAAAACCCCACAATTTCCCTAACAAACTATCTTATGTTTCTCTTATCTTAACCGCCTTCATTCATATGTAGAAAACATTGTACCGATTTGTAACCACAAAATGGACAAATTTTGTATCATGGCTTTAAAATAACATATCTACACAATCTTCAAAGTGGTTATATAAAACAGGTGCATAATATTCCATCAAGTGGTTACGCCATAATACTATATACCGTTTTTCTGTTGTTGGACAATCAGGTTGTTTCCTGTATTTTACCAATATGAAAACACCATGACAATGACTGTCTTTGCATATTTTCCATTTCTCCTTTTGCCTTATTTTCATGGGGTAAATTCCTAGTATAAATTATAGGGGTCAAAGCACTAGGTCAAAGATAAAGAGTGTTTTTATGGTTGTTGAAATGCAACGCTAAGTTGCTTTATAAAACCTAATGCTACTTCTTCCAGAAACGTGATAAACCTTCCAGGTCTACCTCCTCTTTAGCAATGGCAGATCCAAGACTAGTTTTTGGTTATTGAATAAACCATTACAAACGCAACTCAATGTAATGTGATTCCGCCCTCATTTCTCCATTTGGTGCTACAAGTAGAAGCATATTTATGGGCTATGTGAAAATGGGGAACTTGCCTGCTAGCATATTCCCAGTGTCTGGTGCACAGCAAAGGTTCGATATTATGTGTTGAATGAGCAAAACATCCTGTGAATATCTAACATTTCTCTGATATGCCATTCATGAACCCGATGATAAGTAAGAATAACTTGTTCTTTGGTTAATCCTTTAGGCAACTAATGTTTCTTCAGGACTTTCTAAATGTCACTTAGCAATGGTTTTTATTTTTTAAACCCACTGCACTGTAAATGAAATTACGTATTTAAAAATAAGCAAACCAACAGAATTAACTTAAAATATAAACAAAAGAGCAATTTCCAGTTTTTACATTATAAGTTGCAGCTACCTTTTTTTGGGAACGTAAGTGTATAATCTAGATGTTTTTAACAGCTGTGCATATTTTCCTATATGCATTGTACATTCATCCATTTATTCAGAAAATGTTTAGTTAAGACCTACTATGTACCAGACACTTGGGCTATAGTTTAGAGCAAGACAGATGGGTTACCCATGGAGTATATAGTCTATTGGGGAAGCCCAATCATAACAAAAATGCTAAATGTTGTAAGTACAGAGTGCTAGAGGAGGGTATTATAGGTTGACATAACTATTCTGGGGGTAGGGGTTCATGGAAGACTTTGTGGAGGAAATAAAATTTAATGGAGCCCTAAAGTATGCATAGGAGTTCGCTAGTGGCAAGTAGTGAAGAGAGGTAGGGTAAAAACGAACAGCATGTGCAAATGTCCTGATGCAAGTGGGAGCAATACTACACATAAGGAGCTGAAAATCCAAATGAAGCCAGCTGTGGGTAGGTTATAAAGAGTGAGAGCGGTTGAGACAGTGTGAAGGATTTTGGCTTCTACTCCAAGGGCAATGTGAAGCCACTGAGTTTTAAGCAGGGATGTGACATGATGAGAGAGGCCAGTAAAAGTGAGCATTCTTGTATGGAAATCTTTGATTTGCATTGAACACTGATGACAACATACATGTGATTCCCTCTGCACTGCAAAATGGACAAATGAGTTGAATCAGTTCTGAGTTTATTCTTGCCTTTTAAATATTTTCCTTCAAACTAGGCCCACGTTGTTATGAATATATAGAGGCTCTAGTCAGTGCTTGTACTTGGAAGTTCTGAGCTGGTGTTTCCACATTCCCTGTTGCAGAGATGGAGAAACTGACTTGGAAGGAGGAAGCTGCCTTTCTGTAAAATTGGCTTCTGAGCAACATCCTGTGGTGTTGTACAGCTAAGCTCAGGCTGCAAACTTTTTTGAAGAACCTGGATCCATCTCATATTCTCAATGGCCGTTCTGTTGGGGCCTGGAAAGAGACTGCAATTAGAGTGTAGTATTAGGGGGTGGGGGATATGGAAGGTCCCAAGTGTCTCCTTCCTCTGGTTCTCTAGAGTCTTCTCGCAGTTGCACAGAATGCATTCCTACGTACCCTCATGTCCAGCTAGCCTATCTGCAAAGACCACCGTAGATGCCAACTACTATGTTGAAATCTTTTTCTTGAACTCCTCTTCCTTTCTCTTTTGGATGTATTTGTTCACGTAATTGCTTTAATTGACTTGTCTGGCTACTGCTTGATCTAGGAGTTTCTTGGAAGTACCAGAACCCAGGTGCAGAACCTATTAACTGAATCTAACAACTAGTTACAAATTAGAAGAACTTGTGAATTTGCTTATCCTGCTTGTACCTCCATATATTGTCCGACATACACAACGACAAAAACAACTGCAAATTCCCTTGCTTCACCACTATTAGTTGATGCCTATAAGGTCCAGATGCTGTTCTAGGTGCTTACATATATTTTTCTCTAATCTTTATAGCAACACTGCAAGGTAGCTATTTATATTGTTGTCATCTACTGTATTAGTAGGGTCCAAGCAGGAAACAGATGGCCCACTCAAATTAGGATAATTTGAGAAGAGTTTCATAAAGGCACTATATACAAAAGTGTGGTCAGGGTAAGGGAAATCCTAATGCATAGGGAGTTTGGGGCTAGTTCCAGAAGAGATCCTTTCTCTAAGCCTAAAACCTAAGGGTGTAGGGAGTAGCTATGGGGGATGGAGAAGGCTGTTTGGAGACTGCTATCAACAGAGTTGAGACATTTTGTTAAGGCATGAGAGTGGTCCACAGCGATCCTGCAACAGTGCAGCAGGGGAATAAATATCCCAAAGTCATACTTCTGTGCTGAAGTTTTTATTTCCAGCTCGGAGCTCTCCCCTGAACTCCAGACTTGTATATGCAACTGCTACGTGACCTCTCCATTGGACGTCTAATAGCTGTCCGTAGGAGACGCTGCTGGGAGGTTACCCAACTCATTTCCTCTTCCTGAACACATTCCAGTCCCCCTTACCAAGAGGTGTGGC
>PVKH010020256.1:0-14637 GCA_004027955.1 Chaetophractus vellerosus | reverse complement strand
CACCAACCAGGACAATTCCAAAGTCCCAAAAAGCCCCCTTATTACAACTGCCCTTTCCTCTCCTTGCCCCTAAAGTGTCCAGTGGCCCCTGGCTCCACATAATTTTGTAATTTCCTCCATTGCGTGAATCACAAGTCTATAACAGGACACCAACAAGTCCACTCTAGTCCATAGCTCTTCCCCCAATCCCAGGAGTCTGGATGTCCCCTCCACCACCAACTGAGAGGGCACTTATATCCCATGGATATGATGGAAGAGATTATCCTGCCTGCAGCTGGAGGCTCTCTCCATTTCCCAGGATAGCCCTCATCCATCATCATCTCCCCACTAGGTGTCCTGGGCGAGTCCATTGAGTTGTAGAGTAGGAGTTGCAGGTTCACAGAGCCTCTGGACCCAGTTGGCACATGGACATCCCGTAGGCTCCGGTCTCTGGAAGTACACCTAAAACTCTGGCATCAAATATAGGTTTGAATAGAAGAGACAGATGGACCATGTGCAGTGAAGACATATTTCGGTCAGACTCTGTCACTCTCAGGAGCAAGGGTTCCAAATTAGGGCCCACTGTTAAGGCACCAAACTCTGGGGCTATCTGCCCTGATATAGGACCTGGATATCTCCAAAGCCCTCAGGAGGCCCTCTGTTTGGGGTGATATCCATATTGGAAGCCTAGGAGGACCTACTGGGTCTGCATAAGTGTTACCTCTGGGTTGACCTCCCAACTCACTTTGAAGTCTCAGCCCTATGAACTCATTTGTCTTTACCATTTCCCCCTTTTAAGAATGAGAGGATTTTGTTCCACAATGTTTCAAGAGGAGTAGTTGTTTTAATTCCACAAAACAGTGCAGTTAATTTCACTGATTTTTTAAACTCCTGACTCAGTGTTTTTTTTCTCTACTTTTACTGGTTCTAGGATTTGCTGTTGGGTTGATATCATTATAAGGATAACAACTTATATATTTATAAGCAAAGCTTCTTCAGCTATAAAGCCATATAATAATGTATAGGTTTACACCATGGAATAAAATAGAGGCTTTAACCTTGGCTATTAGCTGGCAATAGTGACTGAGAGATACTCTGATATTTAGAATGATTTGGTTCAAGCAATGCTCTGCAGGAAGAGCTTCACAGAGAAGTTGCTTGATGGATACAGAAGGAAATGAGATTTGGGCTTAAGGAAATACTGTTCTATCTCAGGAACTCTGAACATAGACTTAAAAAGAAAAATTTTAATGATATCTTTTCTTTCCTTTTATTTAATGTTGCTGCTGGAGCTGCTTTTTCCCCCTCCATCTAGCTGGTTAACTTGACACTTGAATTTCTAGCAAGTCTGTTTTGAGATACCTCTTTTAAAACCTCTCTCCACATGTCTAAAGTAAATAGAAGAGGTTTTTTCTATCTTCAACAATACAAGGTGTTAGATGTTTTAGTTGGTTCTGAAGGACTCTGTGACATCTACTTCTCAGTCTTAATTTGAAAGGATAGGTTCTTTTCCTGGTTTAGCTTGAGTTTTCCCCTGATGAGAAAGTTAGAAAAAAAAATGAGCCCTCAAGATGTTTTGATTCTTGTAAATCTAAGTAGTCACTCGTTTTAAAGGGCTTGTCATTCTCAGCATCTTGAAATTAATTTTCCAGAGAGCATCATGTCTTCACAATTTTCAGCAGGTTAATACAATATTTCTTTATCTTTGCCCTTTTATTAATTCTCCAAATTAGAAAAGAGGAACAACTATGCCTTTTCAAGCTTTAGAAACTACCTCTCTCTTTTGTTTTCACTGCTATTTTTAAAATTACAATTCTAGGGAAGCATTTTTGAGAGTAGGCTTTAATAATTTGTTAGGTAGCTTTTGGAAGTTACATTTAATCCAAATGCACAATTCTTTTGTTTGTTATCAGGATGGGATGATTGAGGCATTCTGAAAGATGAAGGCAAATGTTAAGGAAATTTGCGTTGCAATCACTTCTCAGATAAATGCAACTTGAAACATTCCAAGTAATGCAATTATTTAAGTTAAACTATATAGACTCCAATAACAGTCCTGGCCACCACTTTTAAAAGATAACATACATTTATTAAATTATAATTCATCATATCAACTACAAACATTTATCTGAGATAATCTTATTCATATATCAGGATCTTTTACTGATGCTTTACCAATGGGTAATAATCTTCCTAAGAATTAAATGCTAAATGAGCCTTATTTTATTGATTTCTAGACACAATTACATTTAGTTTAGTGTCATATGTAAACTTCTTCAGTGTGTGGACATTAATAATAATGAGAACAAATTGATTGATTGCTATTTAAATTTTGTGAGGCAATACTATGGTTTATGAAGGGATTTCTAGGATAACTACATATTTGGCCATGTTTATTTTCTTGATAATTTTCCTATGTAGGTTGATGTTTGCTTGATACTTGCTTCTTCCTTTCCTTTTATGCTTTCAATAAAACAATTTTGAAAAATATGTATTAATCTTAAAAGATACCACCACTAGATAAAGAACAAAAGGAATAAGTAAAATGCAGACACTATTGATTTAAGACACCAAATTAGAAGAATTAAAGTTGTAACAACTGAACAAATGATAAGTAAGCTACACACTGCATACAAAGTGAAATAGGGTATTGAAGCAATTTTATTTGCATAATAAAAGCCAAAATGTCACTTTTACCTAAAATATTCAGATTATTAATGGCAAGATGTTTCTATATTATATTATGCAAATAATTATAACTTCATTTATAATGAATCTTTAAATTTTCTTCCAGCTCCATACCATGACTTTATTTGAAAACATATTATTGAGTCTGTTCTTGAGAAGGGAAATGTGGTAGCAGCTAGTTGTCTAAATATAAAGTCTGTAAGATAAAATGTTGAAAAATTAGAAATAATATTGTTAGCTAATGAAAAACACAACTTTATAATAAATCACTTACTAAAAGACTAGTTAGAGACCAAGAAGTTAATCCATCCATCTTTTCTATGAATGAAATAGAAGCTACATTGATTTCTAGAACATAATATGGCTTCTTTGCAGGCTCTGAGGAAAATTGACTTCAGAGAACTTCCTATCCTGACAAAAGGCTTTTAAAGCTCCTTTGGGGAAGCACATGTAGCTCAAGTGGTTGAGTTCCCACCTCCCACATGGGAGGTCCCAGTTCAGTTCCCAGTGCCTCCGGAAAAAACAAAAATGAACAACAAGCAAAGCAAACAAAAAGCAACTCAGGGAAGCCGATGTAGCTCAGTGGTCGAGTGCCAGCTTCCCACATAATGAGGTTCCAGGTTCAATCCCTGGGCCCTGGTACCTCAAAAAAAAGAAGTCTTTTGCCTGGATTGGTAAGAATCACAATCCTCTTTTTCCTGGAACCTTGACTTTCTACCTCTAACTTTTCAACTCCTGCTGGTCTCCTGGTTCCAAAATTGTTGTTCAGCCTTAGACTACTAAGATTGTACATTCCTTAAGGGAATACAGCCTTGAACTCCTTTTCTCCTCCACATTCACCACCTAATTCAGTGCATACAAGCCCTTGTATATTATTCATCAACTTGTGTAATATCTTTCAACAATATCTCTTACAGAGTTGGAGTGCCTGGTCTTCCTGTCCCTACAATACTAACAGCACTTTATTCCCAGACCATTACCTAGAAATGCTCTTCATGCCATTTACAACAGGTTTCCCAATAGCCATATTTGGTATATTTTCTCCAGTTGGCAATGAACAAAAGTGTTGTTTTAAATATTTATGCCTGACTTCAATCAGCTATCCTTGCGAGACTCTCACGATTAAAAAACATGGTACGCTGTGTCCAAAACTATTCGTAGACATTTATCAGAATTCATGAGCCAGCATTTGCATGACTTTGAGGTTTTTGGATGCTCAGACCAGAGAATGCTTATTTAATGATCCTTAACAACTAAAATTGTAACTAATTGGAGTTTAAAGAGGTAGTGTAGTGACTATACACCTCATTGCGCTGGTAATACTTATTGATCTCACCATGAGAAAAGGCTTGGGACTGAATCCTTGAGCTTCTAGAAAGGTCAGAAGGGAAAAAGAAAACCATGCAAGATTCTAGAAAGTCACCCAGGTAGACTTGAATGAGCAAAATATCATAAAAATAATGATTACCTCCCTCTCTCATAATATATGGAAACCAAAATAAAATAAAATTGGCTGGACAAAGGGTTGTTGAAAGTTCTACAGATCTGAACTTGTTCCAAAAACAGCTCTTCAGGTCATATACTAAACAATCTGTCTTGATTCTTGTTAGCAGCTGTAGAACTTCTCACAGGGTTGTAACAACTAATATGGGCACTGAGAGTCAATACTTTAACTGATCCCACATTTAGAGCCAGCAGTTAATCTAGTTCTAAAGCATTATTCCTTTTAAAACTAAAATTTTGAAGAAACATTACTTTCCTAATGCAGAAAGTCCTACTAATGCTTTGATAGCTTTCCTTAAAAAGTATTTAGGGGTCCGGCTAGATAGCTCAGTGGATAAAGAGCGCGCTGGGGTACCACATGGGAGGCCCCGGGTTCGGTTCCCGGGGACCTCTCCGAGCGGGCAGACGGCCTTGAGAAAGGCAAGCCGCCGTGGGCGGGGCAGAGCCGCTGTGGGCAAGGCAAAAAAAGCTGCCACGGGCAGGGCGGAGCCCCCACGGGCATGGCAAAGTCACCCGTGAAAAAGCGGAGCTGCCGCCTGCGAACCCCCGCGGAAGCCGGCAGCCCGCAAAAAACATGGAGGACTGCTGCCCGCAAAACATGGAACAGAGCCGCCCGTGAAAACAGAATGGAGCCACCCTCGAATGGAGCAAGCCGCCGGCGCGGAGGGCCGACTCAGCGCATCGCTGCAAAGACGGGGGGAGACAAGTAGCAGACATAGAAAGACACAGAAGAAAGGACACACAGCAAGAGCAAGCAGAAAGAGGGGGATATGTAATAAATAAAAAATTTTAAAAAATTTTTAAAAATAAAAAAATTAAAAAATTAAAAATAAAGCTAAAAGTGTGATTGCTAAAAAAAAAAAAAGTATTTAGACCATGAAACACAAGGAAGTTTCACCACAAGCTTGTTAATAATCAGACTTTTTATTCATGAAACACAAAGCAAGAGATTTGATAAGGAAAAGGTCCATTTTTAAAGCTTTCTTTTATTTTCTAATGTGTTTCATACATAAGGAGGAAAAACCATTGTAACATATATAATTGACAATATAATTCATTATAGTATATACTGTATATTAAAGTTAAGATATAGCACAGATATATGTGTGTTTACATTTAAGTATTTATACTAAATTCTAATTAGCTCTCTGTTACATTTTATTACTTTATCGTCTTCAGTAGGCATAACAAATCAGCACCTGCAGCATTATTCATAATGAAAATTGTATAACCCCTCTACGAAATAAGAAAAGGTAACCTCTGAGAAAAATTTGCTATATGTGTGAGGTGCCACTCTTTTCTGACAGTTGCCGATTTGCTCCAATCATTGCAGTCATTAAACTCCAATTCTACACTATAATGCTTTGTTGTGATGATGATTTGCAGACCAGATACGAAGGTACAGTGCATAGTTACTTTGTGTGCCCTTCAAGTGATATACTTGTATATCATACTCCTGCTTCCCTCCCAAACATCACTCAGAATCATTCCCACATAGCATACGATGAGGTTGAGGTGAACTATTCTAAGGACAACATCCTAAAATGGAAAGGCGCAGATGTAGCAGCATTCCCCAAGTGACAGCACTCCACAACGAACACTTCCTAATCCAACCAGGATCTGTGTAGGCAGTTTCACATATGTATTTATGTTATATGAGTGATCTATTCCAAACTGCTTGTTCTTTTAGTTTTTCTTTTTCTCCCTAAGGACAAAGAGTTGCTTGAGCCTTAGAGATGTCCAGATGGACAGCACAATGGTGTGCTGATACCATTTGTGCAGTGAATGGAAGAGTTGATTTCAGTGCTCTCTCTATTCTCAAAGGATCCAGACTTCCATCTGTTGGGAATGGCCAAATCCAATGCTAATAGTCCAGTTAAGACATTTATTTACAGAACTCTCTCACTAGTTTCTAGTTTTATATCACAATTTAGAGCACCGTTTTTGCAATGCACTAAGGTCACAATAAGAAACAAACATCAGAAGTGTCCAAGTAAGGACAACATTTTTGCTGTCTTAGAAAAGTGAAGGAAAAGAGGCACACTGTGGTTAAGTGTTTTGCTTAGGTAATAAATCAAAGGCACAGTAAGGAAGCAGACAAATGCTTTCTAGCTCTCATCTATGACAATGCCAAGCAGTCATACAAAAGAAAAGTTTTATTGCTCATGACAGCAGCCAAGTAAAATAAGGCTAAGCAAGCCTCGATGGCTTATGTTTTTACCATTACCAGCACCCCTCCCACCATTGTCTTAAACCATATCACTTGGTAGTCATCGACTCCTTAAAAGCCACTCATCTTTTTCTAGAAAGGTGATTGTCTATTATCTTCTACAAACAAGTCCTTGCACAGTCTGTCTAGGCTGGAATTAAGGAGAAGCAGTAGATCTCCTTGCCAAGGTCCTGATTGTGAAAGTTGTTGTTGAGGAGAGCCAGCAGTGAGCTCAGGGCCCTGCCAGTTTACTCGAAAGAGGAGCTTTGTGTGAGCTGATGCACTACATCACTGTGAAAGAGGACTGAGGATGAAAAAAGAGCTAGTTGGAATACACAATCATTGGAGGTTTGGAGTCGAAAATAAAAGAGAATAAAAAAGGTCTACTCTCTGACAGCTGGGATTTATCCACCTTAATAACTAATGCAAGGTACTTGGTATCTTTTTAGATTTAGGAGTTTGCTGCAAATGCAGAAAATTAGACTTTGAGGGAGTTGTTCTCTGGTTCTGCTAAACAAAGCTCCTTTTTGAAACAGAATCAGGTGAAGAACAATTCTCCTAGTGGGAGTAAACATCACCATGATTCACAATCTTTACATGAATAAAGTCAGTAAGACTGAGAAGAGAGAAGCTATACAAACAGAAGGATAGCTATAAGGATTATTTCCCCCCAAACACCTGAGCTGCAAGGAACTTACTTTTATGCCCTTCCAGGTGGACCTGAATAAAATTTCTTCTATCAATAGTTCCACTTGACTACTAACTAGAGTATATATTGAAATTATTATTTCAATTCACCTGCTGATTAGGCCCTCAGTCAAATGGAACTATTTCTACCAAGGACAGAATAGATAGCATGCAGTGAAGAGTACAGATTCTGGGATGAAGTTGCCTGTGCATTCAGCTCCCTGGGCTACCTAGTCTACACTTACAGACAATTTAACCTTGGCGCATTATTTCATTCCTCTGTATCAGTCATTTCATAGAACTCCTCTAATGTATAAATAAGTTATTGGGGGGGGGCAGGTGTGGCTCAAATGGTTGGGTGTCCATCTTCCACATGGAGGGACCTGGGTTCGATCCCCAGGACATCCTGGTAAAAATAAAGAAAAAATATAGAAGGCGCAGGGGCCACCAGGCTCCATGCATGGATGTGCCATGAGGCACCACAAGCTGGTGAGCCCCCCAGACCCCCATGCAGGTGTGCCTTGAGGCCCCGCTGAGCCATGCAGCAAGATGATGATGTAACAGGAGAGTGACACAAAGGAGAGCCAAAGCGAGACACACCAAAAAACAGGAACTTAGGTGGCACAGGCAGTAAGTAGGTCGCCTCTCTCCCACCTTGGAATTTCCCAGGATCAAATCCCGGTGAAGACAGGAGAAGGATGAGAAGAGAGGGCAGACACAGAGAATTGCCCAATGAATGGACACAAAAACAGCAAAAATGGAGGGGGGGAGGTAAAATTGAAAAAAGTAAATAAATAAATAAAATAAGTTATTGCATACAATGACTTAGAACTATGTCCTTGTCTCTGATCACTAACCTGCCCCTATTACCAGCTTAAAATGTTTTGTTTATAAGAGGCACTCAACATGTTTCTTACATAACTCAATTCATAGTTATTGAAACGTACTGTTTTCTAAACCCTAGAATGCATAGAGTGACTTTGTTGTCAGCCTGAGTTCAAATCCTGGTTCAGCCATTTGCTCTACATAACTTTTTAAGTGTCACTTTTGTTTTGTATTAAATAAGAATATCACCTAACTCCATTGTTGTGTGGTTTAAATGAGATATTAATTAGTGTGTGATTTTCCTATGCCTCAGGAACTAAATGAAATTAGTTCAATAGGCCAATTTAATACTCCTGAAATTTCAAAATCATTTCCAAAATGACTGGGACATGGGAGGAAGAAAATTTTCCTTCCCATGGTCTCTTCTGCCTCTTGGATGATTGCTACCAAATATATGTTGTGACAGTTTTTTAAAATAAGACAAACAAAACTCTGACCAAGCAAAGTGTTTCTGAGTATCCGAGGATTTGCTGAAGAACTGCTGGTTATCAAATGGAGGCTGCATATCATATCCCATGGCAAACACATGCGAAACCCACATCCTACATTCGTGTTCTCTATTTTTTTTTTTTTTTTTGCTTTTGTTTTTTAACCTCTCCTGGTCCTTTCCTGACTCTTCGATCCCCCATACAGATTTCAGCCTCATGTCCTACAGCTGATGGTTTCCTCCTCTCTCCAAGATTGTCCTTAGAACAAGAAATTCAGAGCAACCCAGCTGTGTCTCCCAAACTTCTATAGCCTAATCCATTACATGCTCATGCACAACATACAAATGCCCTTTCATTTAACATCTTTACTTCTTGGAAAACAATCATCATTATAAATAGAACTCTCAGATTATTTTTGTATAATGTTTGTCTCATTACTATTAAACATATACTTTACGGTAGTTACATAGGAAAAGATAAGTGTAGATATAGAAAGCTGAATAAGTAAAAGTATCCTGCTCACATACCACAAAGAATTCCTGGCTAATAAGTCATAATATGTTATCTACATAGTCAACAATTTATGTATATATGCCTCCATGTAGGTAAACACGAGGCCATGCATGACAAGTAATCCTCTTTAATTCTATTGTTTCCATCTGCTACTGCTTCTTTGCATGGGAAAAGGACTTAAAAGAAAGAAAATGTTCTATATTTTTTCAGTATACAAATCCTTGACTTAGGTGCACAGAGTCTGCAAAGAAGGCAATAAAGAGCGCACCCAGGATTTAACTTGACTTTTCACAGCACATGCAATATTGATTTATGCTATTCATTTCTTCCACAGCTTCATGAAAGATATGTAATAAGTTTGCAAACAGTCCCCTGTCCTGAATCCAGTTATTGATATATAATATATATAAATGATATACAATATATATATATATATTCATGAATTGAATCTAAAATGAATTTGGCAAAAGGCTTTCACAAATGTATTTACTCAAAAAGTTCAGATGAGACTTGGCTCCCTTTGGTTTAATCCTCCAGCAAACATTTATCCAGATGCATACACTCCACCCTGTCACAGGAAGGAACTAGTAATTGTTTCTGTGTACTGATATGCTCTTATAATTAAAGCTTTGGGAATGTGGGTAAAAAGCTGCTTGGTGTATTTAATTAATGTTAGTAGGAAATTTAAAGCCAAGCAAGCTTTGTCAGTAGTACTTAGCATTTAATACAAAGAAACCCAGGTGTTTAGAAACTTATTCCAGAAGAAAATAGAGATTTGCTATACTCAGAAAGAATATCAGGCCATCAATTTGCAAATTCCTTCCAAAGAACACAGAATCATGGATACTAAGTGAATAGAACTATGATTTCATAAATCAATAAATTAATCGACCAAACTTGAAAAATTTGAGTACCTACTATATGATTCAGCCTGACTTTCAATTCTTAATCTTGAGAGTAAAGAGGAAATTGAAGAACTATAAGAAACAATTTCTAGTCTGGGAGATGGGGCAATGGAGAAAAGAATAGTCAAGACAAAGAAAGCGAAATTATACAAAACTAAGTACTGGAATGTGGTACTGACTACATAGTATAATAGGAGTCAGAAAGGGACAGCAAAGTGAGAGGCAAAGACAATTGGGAAAGTTTTGTTGAGCAACACACAGTGAGGCTTCAAGAATGGGTGCCCATCAAAGGTACTGCCAGTAGGCAAATTTTAGGCAAAGTGAACAAAAACAAGAAAAGGATTATAAACCATAGAATAATATAGGAATCCATCAGCTCATACTAACATAAGTAAGTAGTTGAAGAAATAAATATATGATAGAGAAAGGACAACTCTTTTTATATGGTGGAATTCCAATTGAAAATATGGAAGAAATTATGGAAATTAAAACTTATCCTTTTGCAACACATTAGTGACAACTGCTGCAGTCAAGAATCACCTTTGGGTTCTAAAATTAGAGGGCAAAATTATGAGGAGAAACAAGATATTTGCATTATCTTAAAGTAACTCCCCAGAAGGCACTTAATTACAAAAGAGGAAATAGTAACTTATATTAGAAAACCTTGGCAGACATCACTTTAACCAAGTGATCAGAGTTAAAATCAACAGCAAAATGGTGTATGAACATCGTGTAAATCCTCATACAATGTACTGAAAGGGTCACAACTTCACTTCTGCTATATTCTTGACAGCAATACATAACATCAATCTAATGATAAGAAAACACCAGATAAATTCAAACTGATGGACATTTTACAAAATATCTGGCCAGTGTTCTTCAAAAGTGTCAAGGTTCTGAAATATGAAAAAAAAATTGAAGAGAATAAGGGAAATGACAACTAAATGAAATGTGGGATCCTGGATTGGATTCTGAACCAGAAAAAAAAAACTAACATTCATAGTACCATTGGCAAAATTGAAATAATGTCTATAAAATAGTTTCTTTTGTCCTGGTTTAGATAATTGTACTTTGGTTTTATAAGATTTCATTAAGGGAAACTGGGTGAAGGATATTCAGTGTACTCTTTTTGAAACTTTTTTAAAGACTGAAAGTATTTCAAACTGAAATAAATAAATAGAATTGTGAATAAAATCCAGGGCAAAAAATAGTAAGATCAAGCAACACAGGATACGTGTCCCTTGTCACAGAAGGGACAGTCTTGAGATGGGGAAGCAAAGCCCAACTGACTGGGTCTGTGTTCTAGAAGTGGGAGGAGACGTTGGAGCCTGCAGAGAGTGCTGCTAGGTTAGAAAAGGCCAATTTGCCTGGTGGGAAAATGCATGGATTCTGGTTATGTAGACTCTTCCTGTCAAATGATTCTAATCCCCTTATAGGAGAGTGGCAGATAGAAGACTGTACAGAGGGCTTGTCAATGTTTCTGTCTCTATTCAGGAATGCTACTCTCTCTAGTATTCCCATTCCTTCTTCCTTAGAGGCAGAGTTGAGATCTGGGGTAGGAGGGAATGTATACATTGTAAATATTGTCAGAAAAGTACTACTAGAAAAATATAGATGACTATAGTGTTTAGGAAACAAATACAAAGAACTCAAATACAAGGCTGAAGAAATTGTGTATGTTAAACCAAAGGAAGAATGTAAAGCCAAAACACTCAGACTGTAGATAGCAATGAAAAACCATACTCTTAAAGAATTAGAATAAAAAGAGACTATAAAACCATTCTCTATGCTCAGGGATGGTCAGATTCCTTCCAGATCACATTTCAAGGTCTAGATTACAGAACAAAGATAAATGCAAAGTATCAAAGGATTAAAAGAGGTAAGTCATTAAGACAATTAGAGGTTCAAAAATAATTGTAAATAACAAGAGGTCCTAAGAAAATGCAATTTGAAAAAATTGAAAAGAAGGGTTAAATATGGGTGTCACCACAATAAAAGCTCATTAATTCCAGCTCCACAAATGGAATTGGTAACCACTTACCATAGATTAGATGGATATTTACCTTTACATTATCTCAAAAGAAATATTTTGCAAAGCAGATTAAAAATGTAAACAAAAGGCACTTTTAAAAAGCTTTTTGTGGACCTGGTACAGACCCTGCCCAAAAAGCAAGTAATACTCAAACTTTGCTGCTGAGTTACTGAAAGCTAAATAAAATATAAATTTATTTTTAAAGGTATTTATGTGGAGGGTTAAATCTCACTTTAAAATCTCAACATTTCTTTACCATCCAGGAAATAGTGAGGAAATAAAACCTTTGTGAACCAACTTAAGCTTATTTTCTCTTGCTTGTCTGCCCCTAAGGAGACTACTTGCTACAAGTTAAACATAGATATCGCCACACAAAATAGACACAGGGATTTGGGGGGTGTGGGAGTATGGGGGGAGGGGTTGTTGAGGATCTGTACAAGAAGCAGGCGGCCTACTCTTTCTAAATACTTAAAAGAAAACATTCTTCATACTCAAGTAATAACTGAGACCCCAGGAAGGTCTTCCAGAAATGAGAGAGGGAAAGAAAAACAGGAGGCTAGAACAGTAAAGACAAATGGCCTCTACCCAAGATTCTACTCCAAACTAGAAAAGAATTATCTCACATGCACACACAAAAGGTACAAGACGTTATTTGGGTTTTTTTTTTTTTTTTTGAGTTTTTCTTTCTCCCATTTTCTAACTTTGCAAAATCCTTCCCTGCTCTCACAAAAATGAGGTGGTGCTCACAACCACAGCTTTTAGCAGCCCAGACTCCCCTGAGCCCTCCCACTTCAAATCCTTCCCTGAGGAAGAGAGTAAATCAGTCCAGCTGTGCCCAGCCCTACTTCCCCTTGGCTCAGTCCCCCAACAAGGGCATGCAACTCTGGGCTTTCACTTCCAAGGGATTCTCCTTGACATTGTCCTGATGTGAGAGTCCGTGCAAATCCAAACATCCCACCCCCTGCACTCATGATCCCAAAGCTTCAGAAGAACAGTCAAGTACAATACATAAAATCAAGTGTTTGGCAATGGATGGTGATGATAGTAGCACAACATTGTGAGCTTAATTAAAAGCATTGAAATATAGATCTAAATGTGGTTTAAAGGGGAAATGTTAGGTTGTAAATATGGAAGTAGAATAATTAAAAAAAAATATCCGTGAAGCTGCACTACACAGTGAACCCTAAATTAAACCATGTACTATAGTTAATAGTACAATTGTAAAAATGTTTTTCATCAATATACCATACCAGTTAAGGTGTTAATGAGTGGTATATTGGAATCCTGTATTTTATGCCTGACTGTTCTGTAACCCTACAATTTCTCTAGTAATTTTTTTTTTAATCAAGATGCCTTAAAGTAATTCCATTGTAGATTCTAAGCTGGTAGTTTAGCTTATTTCCCTATGATTTCTATAGGAGAGAACTCCAGAATGTGTTCATAATATGCACACTATTCTGTGGAGCTCTTACTCAGTGCTTGTCTCTGTTCTCTCAGGTGTATGTGTTTGGAGTTCTTGGTGGTAATGAAAGCTCAAGAGAAGGCTTCAGCTATTCTTGGCTTTTGTTGTTAGAGAGCTACAGACTTGCTGATTAGGGGTCTTTGTAATTGGTTGTCCCTAGGAACTACCTAAGTGCTAGTTTTATGAAGTTCATGCCTTCCTTGCACTAGTGTGAGTCTGGAGAGGTTCTGCTGGGAGGAAAGAGACATAAATGTATATAATTGACCTCTAAATAGAAGTGAGGCTACTATGACATAATATCTTTCTCCAACTCCCAACCCACCCACCTCTAATAGTTTCAGGAACACTAGCAATTTGTATGTTTTAGGTGGTCAAAGGAAGCTGTATCCCTTGTGACCAATGAGTAACTTTATTGCCTTATACCTAAGTGGGATGAGGAATATGATTTACATGTATTTGGAAAATTGATATCAATGCATATATTTCTCAGGAACTTCTTAGTTGCAAGTGACAGAAGTCCCACTCAAACTTGCCCAGGTACACAAGATGGGGGGAGTAGAGAGGAGCATGGTTGGGAGTGGGGAAATATGCATCACTTTTTGTCACTCTAAAGCCCTATATTGACTGCCGCTGGGCATGTCCATATCATATCAAATGGCTTTGTCAACAATCTACTCCATCATTCAGCTCCACTTTCTTCTTTGTTGACTTCATTCACAGATTTCTTTAAGAAGTAGAATGGTCTCTAGAATTTCCAGGTTTACATCCTATATTTTAGCAGTTACAGAGGTAAAGGAATATCTCTTTCCATATACCTGTAGTTTCAGCAAAAATTCCCAGGTTTAAATCTCAGTGGAAAAGCTCCTAAAAGATAAGGTAGGGAAGATCTTGTGGTAGGAAATGGTTTCAGAAATTTTATACCCAAAGCGTGAGCAATGAAGGAAAAAATAGATAAATGGGATCTCCTCAAAATTAAAAATTTTTGTGCTTCAAAAGAGTTTGTCAAGAAAATGAAAAGGCAGCTTACTCAATGGGAGAAAATATTTGATAACCATGTATTCAATAAGGGCCTAATATCCAGCATGTATAAAGAAATCCTACATTTCAAAAATATAAAGACAAACAACCCATTTTAAAAATGGGCAAGAACCGCCAGCAGCCCGGCTTCGAGAAGGCTCTCGGCGCGCCGCGTCCCGCAGCACTGCCAAGATGCCCAAGAGGAAGGTCAGCTCTGCCGAAGCGGCGGGGAAGGAAGAGCCCAAGAGGAGGTCGGCGAGGCTATCCGCTAAACCCGCTCCTGTGAAAGTGGAAGCGAAGCCAAAAAAGGCAGCGGGAAAGGATAAACC